>AYEL01079910.1:0-61508 GCA_000484575.1 Olivierus martensii | reverse complement strand
GGAATTGAAAATACCAACATAAGAATGGCAGAGATGCTTCAAGTAAATAAATTAAATAAGAAGGAGCATGTTATAAATTTTAATGATCCACATTGCCTCTCCTTGGTCTGGAGATGGTGGGGGTTATAATTGGAAATACGCTGCTGTTGTCACCGTTTGTTGTTAGTGCTGCTCATCTAAAAGGTTGGATGAAATTGGTAATGTCATACATTCCCTCTCCGTGTATTGTTGTATTATTATTATGATCACTTCTGATTTTTACTTTATGTTGTAACATTATTATATTATTAGTATTTCTTATTATTATTGTTCTTGTAGCAGTGGAATTTGTAGTGGTAATGTGTAAATGTTTATACGATGTTTGATGACGTCATGCATTCCCTGTCCGTGAGTTTTTAGTGTTGTATTTTTATTAATATCACTTCGGATTTTCACTTTATTATGTTGTAACATTATTATTAGTATAGGTTACCGATATTATGATTGTTTTGTAGGAGTGGAATTTGTAGTGATAATGTGTAAATGTTTATACAACATCTCTTATGATGTCATTTTTGAGTTGTTTATTTTTGTAGGGGGTTAGCTTCTCTCCGTTCTCTATATTCATTACAAGTTGAACTACTGATAAGGTCGAAAGCATTTCTGTTAATAAAGTATTTATCCTGTTTAGAGCTTTGTATTTTGTGTGCATTTTTTGGATTATTTTATCCCACCATCAGTTTTGTAGTCTAATATAGCAATACCTCACACAGGCTGGTTAACTGGTTCCTTTTTCTTATTGGATTAATTGAAACCGAACTGTTCAAGGTTCATAATCTATGGGAAAAATTATAATTGGTTCCAAGAAATTTTCGATTTATTCATATGTTTTTTTTTTTAAATTGTAAATTCTTACATTAATAATTATTTCTTTATGCATTAAACATTAAAATCTTTATAAAAGAATTATAATAGACAATAGAAGGGGGTAGAAAGTGGGTTCGAGCCCATAAAGATGAATAGATAAAAAGGGCTCGCCCGGCAGGTGAATGCATTTGCTTTCTCCAATTCATCCTCTTGGCACCATTCCACATGCAGAGCGGCACTCTGCATAAGGAAATGGCCAGGCTGGTAAAAGACAGAGCAAGTTTTTTATAGCTGGCAATAAAAGTCAATTTCGAACATACGGGTTTTCGTTGAATTGGCAATAGTGATGTAAAGCAATTGCGATCAATCGCTAAGCACTTGAACAACTTGCTAAGAATTCAGAGATTGATTTTGAGTGACAAATCTGTTCTTGTGGAACTTAATAATGAATTCCAGCAGCATTAATAGAAAACTTTTGATTTCAGAAGTTCAAAGCAGACCTGAATTATGGCAAGACACACACACTTACAATTTGGCATTAAACCAGACTCACATTTTCTTTTAGCACTCATGATTGTTAATAAAATATTTAGGTCACAAAACAATCAAATGTGGAATTATAATTCAAAAATTATGCAAATGATAGAGTAATTCATGTATGCACTTGAAAGGCAGGTACAGTAAAACCTGTCAAGTTGGACACCTCTCTATGTTGAACGCTTTTCCTGGAACTGGACAAAAGCTTATATTTTACTATATGTCCAAACTTCTATATCCTGGACACCTCTCTATCTTCTATCTTGAACAACTGTTTGTAATAAGATGTACACTTTTTGAATAGTGGTTGAAATAAAATTTTAAATTTTATTTAGGTTTAGAATATTAACCAAAGAAATTTGTGAAATAGAAATTTATAACATTGATTAGTCATGCCTTGAGATAGTTGCTGATGACTTATAAATCCATGATTATTTATTATTGTAAATACAAACACTGAGCATTGAGAAAAATCAAGCCAAAATTAGCCTAATTATAGCCAGAATATTTTATTGCAATAAAATTAAATTATTTGGGCTATAATTGGCTAGTTTTTGTTTGTTTATATTACTTTTTTTTCTTTGAGAATTATGTGCTGTTTCTTCTGTTGCTGTGATTAAGCTTTGCTTAGAGATGTTAAAAACCAGTAAATGAAAATTAAACAAACTGACATTAGACCAAAAGAATTTCATATTCACGGTTTAAAGAATTCCCGGTAATTTACCGGTAAACCGGTTTTGTTTGTAAATTTTTACCGAATTATCGGTAATAGAAAAAGTCGGTAAATTTGCAATCCCTAATCCCATCATGGGTGTTGCCATGATGGGGTCAACCGGATGGACTGGATCCAGCCTGTGATGGGCTATACAAGTGGCCGCCATCAGATGCTGAATATGCCATGAGGATATGGCGGCTTAATCAAAAACTAACCTGATCTATCTACATCTAAATATGAAAATTTAAATACAAATCAAGTTATTATAAATAAAAATTTCTATTTATATTTTAAGTATTACAATTTATCAATTTATATTTACTAAGTTGTTGTTTAATGTAATTCTTAATCTTTAAACAAGCACAGTAATCTGATAATATCTTCTATTTGTTTTTTTATCTATTGTTTCTATAAGAAATTTACCGAATACTAATTAAACTCAAGTCATTAAAAATTTTTAATCTATACTGCTAATAAGGAAAAACACATAAAATTCAAAGGAAGAACAACCGTCAATAGCCGCACTTGTCTTTATCCTCCAGAGCCGTAACTAGGATACGCAGCGGCTGTGGCAAGGGTCAAATTTATCCCCCATTTTTCATTTAAAGATAACAATGCTGAAACGGACTCATTTCCATCAAAATGAGTTGATTTTGAATCTGCTGTAAGATATTTGTTAGAATGAGCAAATAGATTTGTACAAATCCTTTTTATTACCTTTCTTTAGGCCTTTCCATGAGTTTTCACTGAAGAGGCAGAAACCCAATGAGTCATTGTAACCTTTTACTTTATCAATATAAATAGCGCCCCTTCTTGATCTAGCGCCTTTGTTTGGGGTACAACTTGGCCGCTCTTTATCCATGAATTACATCTTCTAAGAAATAAAATAAAAAGGAAAACATAACGCTATGTCTGCGAACGTTTATCGAAATAAACTCATTTGCCGATAAATAACAGAAATAAATTAAAAACTTTGCGCCCCTAATCAAGCTGTGCCCGTGGCGAATGCCGCTTTAGCCACGCCCTAGTTACGGCCCTATTATCCTCTTTTGAAATGAGAGAGAACAGGAGGAAATCTATTCATAATTTTCTAGATATGAAAACTATGAATCGATCTACGATTAATAAATCATAAATAAGGGCTAAAGTAAAGTTGTACCCAATGTTTAACTATGAGGTCTACTCGGAGGGAATGCAAACGAAACTATTAAAAGAGCAGAATTTTGCTAACGATTTACAAAATATTGCAAAGTAAAATTCCAAACTGAAGGGTTAGCTGCGATTTTGATTTGTTTCTGGGTGAAAATAATGATGATGCAAATGAAAATATTAACAGAGTAAAAGATGCTAAAAAGGGCAAACGAGTGCAAAAGAAATAGGCTACAGTAGAGCGTCGATTATCCGAACTAATTGGGACTAAGGGTAGTTCGGATAAACGATTTTTCGGATAATCGATCTGATAGAAAAATAAGAAAAAACACAATGTAAAAAATACAAAAAAATTTCAAATACATATGTTTTTATTGTTTACATAAGTTATTCTGCTTCATTTGTTTTCTAGTTATTTGTATTATTATTATTATTATGTTATAGTACATTACTCCTTAGGAGGAGAGAATGATGGGTACTGTGACTACCGTTTGCATTCCGACTCCTGTTGAGGATAGAATGATTGGTAATGTTAAAACTTTTTGCATTCGCATCCTGTGGAGGAGAGAATGATGGGTACTGTGACTACGTTTTGCATTCCCCAGAGATACTTAATTCTTGTGAGAGTTCTATGTATTTGCTAATTTTTTGGGTGAATGCATCCTCTTGAGGAGAGAGTTCTGTGTATTTGCTAATTTTTTGGATGAATGCATCCTGGATGTTGCCCCTGGATCTGTGTGTGTCTGGTATTGAGATGTCTATAATGTAGGTAACTTTGTTCTGTTATTTGCTAATTTTTTGGGTGAATGCATCCTGGATGTTGTGTGTGTTGATATAGCTAATTTTTTGGGTGAATGCATCCTGGATGTTGTGTGTGTCTGGTATTGAGATGTCTATAATACATGCATCCTGGATGTTGTGTGTGTTGGGTATAGAGATGTCTATAATGTCAGAGACTCTTAATTTCTTGTGAAAGTTCTGTGTATTTGCTAATTTTTTGGGTGAATATCCTGGATGTTGTGTGTGTCTGGTATTGAGATGTCTATAATGTAGATAAATTTGTTTTGCCTGTCCATGAGAGTGATATCTTGTGTGTATAGTGTACGGTTTTGATGTCAGGATTGTTCTGTCATAATATATCTTGTGTGTCGAGTTTTCTAAGATTGTCTGGTATGTATTTGTAATAAGTGTTCTGTCGTAATACATCTTGTGTGTCGAGTTTTCTAGGATTGTGTCAGATGTGTATTTGTAGTATGGTGTAAGTGTGTTTATTAATTTATATTTGATTGCAAGCTTTTGGTGTATTATGTTTGCTACTTGGTTGTGTCTGTGCAGGTAATCCGTTTGTGCGAGCAGCTTGCAACCAGACATAATGTGTTGAATTGTTTCGTGTGCTATGTGGCATTTCCTACAAGTGACGTTTGTTAATATGATGTCTTTTAGTATGTATTTTCTGTAGTTTTTCATGTTTATTACCTGGTATTGTATAGCTATTATAAACCCTTCTGTTTAAGTAAATAGATCTCCCTGACCAACCAGATGTTTGACGCTTTAGCGTCTATGAAGTGTTTCTGAAAGTCGTGTGAATGTCTTTCATGGAGTTCCTTTCTACACTAGGATGTTTTCTTTTTTTGGTATGTGTGCAGTGTTGTCTATTTGGCATGGGGTGTTGTTCTGAAGATATAGTGGTGTTATGTTTCTATAAGCCAAAACAATAGCTTTATGTAGTTGTGATGTATGTTATTTTATGGAAGAACTCTCTCAGATTATAGATCTGTCTGTCGTGTAAATGTGGAATGTTAATAAGACCATGTGGCCTATTCTGAAATGTGAAATCAGCGTACGACATTCGACTTACATTGCATGACGGAATAAAAGTGACATCATTTCGAAACCGATTCCGTTTGTTGCTATTCTGATCGATGACTTCCTCTGTTTCGAAATCTTAGGGTTCGACTTCATATTCGATATTATTTCGCCACTTGATCGACTAGTGAAATAAGACAAGTACATTCGAAATATGGGAGGACAACTTGTCTAAAGCAATTTGCGGGCCGGATGGGCCCGAAAACATCTGTGCTAATTAATTAATTTAGGTAATTACGTAAATTATTTAACGTAACTTACCTAACGTAATTACGTTTCATTCTTTTTTTACGTTTTACGTTCTTTTTTTACGTTAATTAATTTACGTAATTACGTTATTTACGTACGTACGTAAACGTAAATGTTACTTTATTTACGTACGTGCGTAAACGTTTACGTAAGGTACGTTAATTTATGTAAGTTATGCTACGTAATTTACGTATTACATAATTCCGTACACAACTTACTTACGTATTACGTATACCTTAACGTACGCACGTATTACGTGGATCGAATGGCGATTTGTCGCCGCAGTCGCCCATACCATTGGTTGCCCGAGTTGTGGCCTTCCTCAAGCCCTGACTGCAATCCCCCTCGCTATTACATGTAGGGGCGTTGTTGAATCAAAGGTCAACGAAACTCACCACAACAGCAAAGTCCCTGAAAGCTTCCATCGTCAGGTCCATGACCTCGTTAGACCGAGAGGGCCATTGTCGAGGTCATGACCTCGATAGACCGAGAGGAGTGAAGCGTGCAATGACCTCGTTAGACCGAGAGGAGTGAAGCGTGCGTGTCAGAGTTTTATCAGAGTTTCCGGACCCACCTGGAAAAAGTTGTAGCATCAGATGGTGGCTACATAGAGTAACTGCAATTGTA
This sequence comes from Olivierus martensii, assembly GCA_000484575.1. Taxonomy (NCBI): domain Eukaryota; kingdom Metazoa; phylum Arthropoda; class Arachnida; order Scorpiones; family Buthidae; genus Olivierus; species Olivierus martensii. Next base: position 55,519 of record AYEL01079910.1, on the reverse strand, counting down.
AATAATGAAAATATGTTTTTATCTAGGTTTCTTTATAAAAAATTTATTTTTTCTTGCAATTTTGTCATTTTTAATTACATCGCAATTAATCTGGATTTATCTGCACGACCCTGTATATTTCATTCCTTATCAAGTCTTTATTTTTTAAAGGTATTTTGTAAACTCCCGAACTACACCCCATATTGATCATAGGTTTGTCATTACGCAACAAATTAAAAATTATATTTTCCTTTGAAAAACTAGTTTCTTATTATGAGCGGAATTGAAAGTACCAACATAAGAATGGCAGAGGTGCTTCAAGTAAATAAATTAAATAAGAAAGAGCATGTTTACCAACATAAGAATGGCAGAGATGCTTCAAGTAAATAAATTAAAGAAGGAGCATGTTATAAATTTTAATGATCCACATTGCCTCTCCTTGGCTTGGAGATGGGTTGGTTATAATTGGAAATACGCTGCTGTTGTCACCGTTTGTTGTTAGTGCTGCTCATCTAAAAGGTTGGATGAAATTGGTAATGTCATACATTCCCTCTCCGTGTATTGTTGTATTATTATTATGATCACTTCTGATTTTTACTTTATGTTGTAACATTATTATATTATTAGTATTTCTTATTATTATTGTTCTTGTAGCAGTGGAATTTGTAGTGGTAATGTGTAAATGTTTATACGATGTTTGATGACGTCATGCATTCCCCGTCCGTGAGTTTTTAGTGTTGTATTTTTATTAATATCACTTCGGATTTTCACTTTATTATGTTGTAACATTATTATTAGTATAGGTTACCGATATTATGATTGTTTTGTAGGAGTGGAATTTGTAGTGATAATGTGTAAATGTTTATACAACATCTCTTATGATGTCATTTTTGAGTTGTTTATTTTTGTAGGGGGTTAGCTTCTCTCCGTTCTCTATATTCATTACAAGTTGAACCTACTGATAGGTCGAAAGCAATTCTCTGTAATAAAGTATTTATCCTGTTTAGAGCTTTGTATTTTGTGTGCATTTTTTGGATTATTTTATCCCACCATCAGTTTTGTAGTCTAATATAGCAATACCTCACACAGGCTGGTTAACTGGTTCCTTTTTCTTATTGGATTAATTGAAACCGAACTGTTCAAGGTTCATAATCTATGGGAAAAATTATAATTGGTTCCAAGAAATTTTCGATTTATTCATATGTTTTTTTTTTTAAATTGTAAATTCTTACATTAATAATTATTTCTTTATGCATTAAACATTAAAATCTTTATAAAAGAATTATAATAGACAATAGAAGGGGGTAGAAAGTGGGTTCGAGCCCATAAAGATGAATAGATAAAAAGGGCTCGCCCGGCAGGTGAATGCATTTGCTTTCTCCAATTCATCCTCTTGGCACCATTCCACATGCAGAGCGGCACTCTGCATAAGGAAATGGCCAGGCTGGTAAAAGACAGAGCAAGTTTTTTATAGCTGGCAATAAAAGTCAATTTCGAACATACGGGTTTTCGTTGAATTGGCAATAGTGATGTAAAGCAATTGCGATCAATCGCTAAGCACTTGAACAACTTGCTAAGAATTCAGAGATTGATTTTGAGTGACAAATCTGTTCTTGTGGAACTTAATAATGAATTCCAGCAGCATTAATAGAAAACTTTTGATTTCAGAAGTTCAAAGCAGACCTGAATTATGGCAAGACACACACACTTACAATTTGGCATTAAACCAGACTCACATTTTCTTTTAGCACTCATGATTGTTAATAAAATATTTAAGTCACAAAACAATCAAATGTGGAATTATAATTCAAAAATTATGCAAATGATAGAGTAATTCATGTATGCACTTGAAAGGCAGGTACAGTAAAACCTGTCAAGTTTGACACCTCTCTATGTTGAACGCTTTTCCTGGAACTGGACAAAAGCTCATTTTACTATATGTCCAAACTTCTATATCCTGGACACCTCTCTATCTTCTATCTTGAACAACTGTTTGTAATAAGATGTACACTTTTTGAATAGTGGTTGAAATAAAATTTTAAATTTTATTTAGGTTTAGAATATTAACCAAAGAAATTTGTGAAATAGAAACTATAACATTGATTAGTCATACCTTGAGATAATTTGTGAAAGAAAAACTTATAACATTGATTAATCATGCCTTGAGATGGTTGTTAGATGACTTATTTAATCCATAGTTTATTTATTACTGTAAATATAAACACTGAGCATTGAGAAAAATCAAACCAAAACTAGTCAAATTATAGTCAGAATATTATTATTGTAAATACAAACACTGAGCATTGAGAAAAATCAAACCAAAATTAGCCTAATTATAGCCAGAATATTTTATTGCAATAAAATTAAATTATTTGGGCTATAATTGGCTAGTTTTCGTTTGTTTATATTACTTTTTGCAATAAAATTAAATTATTTGGGCTATAATTGGCTAGTTTTTGTTTGTTTATATTACTTTTTTTTCTTTGAGAATTATGTGCTGTTTCTTCTGTTGCTGTGATTAAGCTTTGCTTAGAGATGTTAAAAACCAGTAAATGAAAATTAAACAAACTGACATTAGACCAAAAGAAGCAAGTTGTTAATCATTTACTGTTCTGAATGCAGTGAGACAGATTTATGTTGCATGACAAGAAGTTTCACAATTAACTATTCAGAAATGTTTTAAAAAAGCTGGGTTCCTTATAGATTTCACTGAGGTAGGAATACAAGAGGTCAATAACTTTAACCTAGGAGAAGAACTGAGTGCTCTTCCTTAGAACTATCATTATAAAATTTTAACTAAAGATTTTATAAATTTTGACAACAAATCTTGTCCATCATGAATATGAAAATTTTAGAGCCAGTGATTTAATTGAAAAGATTATATCCAGCTCATTTCATATAGAGATTTTGTTGAAAGAGGAACTGAATGATCATGAAACAATTTTGGAATATGTAGAGGAATTTGAACCATAAGCATTTTCTAATAATGAACCAGAGATTTTTGAAACTTTATTTGGTATAAGAAAAAATAAAATTAAAAATGTGTGGATGAAGTGTAAATTAAATATAAAAAGGCAAACTCTATTTACAGACTTCTTTTCAAATAGACAGTTCTTGTGTTGAAAGCATCAGACTGCAGTGTGTATTTAACATTTTTGAGTTTTTTATTTAAAATAAAGGTTTCCAGTTTATTTAACATTTTTGAGTTTTTTATTTAAAATAATAAAGGTTTCCAATATGATTTGAATAAAGGTTTGCATTGACATGAAAATAGGTTTCCAATTTGATTTGAATAAAGTTTTGCACTGACATGAAAATTTTATGTTAGTATGTTTAGAAAAAATTTTGATTTTATGAATCTCTCTATGTTGGCGTATGTTTAGAAAAAATTTTGATTTTATGAATCTCTCTATGTTGGACATCTTTTAGAAAAAATTTTGATTTTATGAATCTCTCTATGTTGGACACCTCTAACTGAATAAAGGTTTGCATTGATACAAAAATTTATTGTTTAATATGTTTAGAAAAAATTTGATTTTATGAATCTTTCTCTATGTTGGACACCTACCTAAGTTGAACACATTTTGAAGGAACCAAATGTGTCCAACATAGAGAGGCTTAACTGTACTATAACAAACATTGTTAAGATAAATTTGACAACATTAGAGCACTAGCTGCCTGCTTGTCTCAGCTCATCAAATAGTGGCTATTCAAGTTATATATAGATAATAAGTAGCAAGCACACATACATTTGGTATTTATTCTAAAAAATAAAGTGAATAAAAATTTTTTTATAAGAATAAAGCACAACTAGCAGTCTATACCACACTTTCAAATTTATTAAAAACGTTTTCGGTATCTAATTTTATACCATCTTCAGTTACACAATTCTAAAATAGAACTATCAAGTTCTAGAACAGAATAGTTATCGGTTATTTTTTAAAATTAATTTAAGTCAGCTGAAGAGTATTCTTTAGTTGTAAAAAGGTTGCGTAATATAAACAAAAATAATAATAATAAATAAAAAATGCCTAACTTACAAACCAAATACTATAGCTTACAAACAAATATTATTATAACTTATAAACAATATTACAGCATACAATAAAATAAATAAACAGGTAGCACGCTATAAGTATCCTATTAACAGTTGCGTATAGCATATTTCCACGCTTTCGAGTTTCCATCTGCTTGGGTATATTAATAACATTTTCATTATTTTTATTACTTTTTAGAATTTCAATTTTTTCAGCAGTGAAAAGATCCTTAGGGTCATGCACCTTTCTAATAATTCTGGCCTCTTCCCAGCAAATATTAATGTCTTTTTCAATAGCCCTTTGTGCTAATGCTGTTGTAAGATTGCCTTTCTGTAAATCCACCTTATGCTCTTTTAAGCGGTCTTTAAGGTTCCTACTAGTAGCCTTACAACAGCATTAGCACAAAGGGCTTTAATTCTAGTTTGATTATTAATTAATAGATGGCACCACTCATTGATTTAATAATTAATAAATATTCAGATTATGAGATGGTGATAAAATTAATTTAAATTATTTCAAATCATTAAAATATCCATTAAGATTTTCGAGGGATAGAATTTAGTAAGGTAGTTCTCCCTCGTTGGCGTCTCCACCTTGTCGTGGTGAGGGAGCTTGCGTGTTCCAATGATCCTGAGAGCTATACCGGCGGTAGCTTTGCTACTGGTAGGGTCTCCCATGCCGGAAAGGTCGAAGGTAAGGGGCCAGACTAAGAGAGCGCCCTACCCAAACTAAAGTGTATGGTATCGTGCTGAGAGTTGAGTGGCACTGGGGTAGTTAAAAATGTAGTGTCGTTAACGATCCCTTCAGGGCACCAGGCGAAACCCTGTCGTAATTAGCCTTACGCCCGTATTGGGGGATAACCGGGCGGTGACTTTTCGTGTTTCCCCCAGTTTCACTTTTGGGATGGATTCTCAAAATTTAATTTCTATTACTTTTATTGGGGAGTCTGCTCCTTCGCCTCATCTTGGAAAGGGTGGCACTGGTACCTCATCTGATTTTTTTTTTTTTTTTTTTTTTTTTTTTTTTTTTTTTTTTTTTTTTTTTTTTTTTTTTTTTTTTTTTGTGGCACTGGTACCTCATCTGAGGGTGCCGGGGTCACTAATGTTCCTTTGGTTGGTGGGGCGACGGACTGACTCGTTTGTCTGTTTAACTTATTTCTTCATACAATTAATAGTTCATCATAGGGAAAATGCGCACTATACAATTATATAGTCGCGATTCTCACATTACGTATAGTGTTTAGTGTAAACCTAGGTTACGTTTAGTGTAAACCTAAATTTCGTTTTTACGTTTAAAAACGTAATTTAGGTTTACTAAAACCCTCCATAAGGCTACTTTGATGATTTTTGAAAATATCTGTGGCTGGCGGTTCAGCGAACCGGGACAAGCGCCTAGTTCTTTTTATTTCTATTGCAGCAGCAGCGAAAAATCAAGGGACTTTCTTTTTATCTGCGGTAGTTTGTTTGCCTGCTGTTGCAATAGAAAGACTTTGTTCTCTTTTATCTTATCTGAGGACAAAGGTTTGCTTACTGCTACAGCTTATTTTATCAGAGAACAAAGATTGTGCTGATGCTACAAGAGAAAGAGACCATTATTGCCTTGGGGGTCAATGGCCATAGTTGGTCTAGGAAAAAATTAACTGCTGGGCTTCTGATGCAGAAATAGAAATTTGATTTCAGATTTATAAACAGTACATGTCCTAAATGGAAATACCCTGGTCTGTTCAAATTCGGACCTTTGGTTGTCTGGGAATCAGAGTCCGCACTTGAAACAGGAAGTTGTCTCATTACTGCCATTTCCTTTAATACATGTACATTAAATTATCGTCATAATAATACATTAATGTAGCTTGTCTCATGACCAGGTAGGTAGCCATTTCCGATATTTGGTTATATAACAACAAGACTTGAAAAGTTATGGTTCATTTACAAGATGCATTGACCTGTTGTTTCCATTTAGGACATGACACTGAATATTCTCCTATGCTAAGTAAGTGAATTCAAAGTCTAATTTTAAATTTCCATCTATTATCTAGATCAAAAATTATTAATTTGACATATTTTCATAAAATAATGCAGACTTGTATTTTTATTCTTTGATAAAATAATGCATATTACTTATTTTTAATGTTAATATTTACATTAAAAACAATATATAATGAAATGGATTTTTAAAGAGATATCATCATAGGAAATCCCATATTAAGAATTGAAGAAGAAAGGAATTCATCAACTGCCATGACTTGTGAAGCTACTTCTGAACAGGAGATGATGAGATTTGAAGACGTGTTAACAGATATCTTTACAGATGCAATGTCTCTACAAACTTTTAGAACAAGATTTAGATTTATGGACTTGTTAGTGAAAATAATACTGGAGAGATCCGATTTATTAAAATGGTACAGTTTGGGTGTTTACTGTATGTGGTATGTCATTTCCAATGTTCACTGGGATAATGAACAAGAAAAAATTATTGAGAAATTTGAAAAGGAAAGAGAGAATGGAGGAATATGTAGGCGTTTTCGACATATGAAATGGATTTTAAGAGATATTTAACCTAAATTACGTTTTTACGTTTAAAAACGTAATTTAGGTTTACACTAAACGTAAGCGTAACGAAATTTACGTTACGCTTAACCTAAATTATAACATAACATATTAAAACATAGCGTAACCTAAATTATAATATAATATAAAATATATGTTAATAATATATGTTATAATATAAAATTATAACATATTAAAACATAGCATAACCTAAATTAGGTTACGCTATGTTTTTAAACGTAATTTAAATGCGTTTACCGACCTAAATTACGTAACGTACGTATTACGTATAAATAATACGTACGTAAACCTAAACGTACGTAAATTATTTGTTTAGGTACCTAAACGTAATTTTCGTATACGTACGTAGCATAATTTACGTAAACGTAATAAATAAGTAATGTAATTTACGTTTAAAAACTTAATTACGTAAACGTTTAAAAACGTAAATTAGCGTAATTTAATGTTTATTTATTTGTTTTAAGCGTAATGTATTTACATTGTCTAAGACAATAAATTTTATTTAAATAAAAAATATTTAAAGAAAATAGATATATTAAGCTTGCATTCATTAATTTTGTTTTTAATTTAGAATTATTCAGCAATTTTCTAATATTAATATGCATAAGTGAAGTTAGTAAGGCTATCAATAAAATAATTCGGTCACTTTCTCCCATAAAAGTTGACTATCTTTTATCGTAATACTATTACTTAACGTTTTTGTAATTAAATTTCTATTTTCGTTTAAAAAGTCTAATAATAATTCTTTTTGTTAAGTTATAACCACAACCTTGATATCGAGTTGCTTCATATCAGTAAAAAGCTCTTCTATTGGCTAAGAACTAACGGAAGTGTGCAATCCTACCCGGGCTACTATGTAAGATCGAATCTCACAATTCTCATTGTTCAGAATAGCAATTTAGCTCAGATGCGATTTCTGACGGCCGATGGTGAAACGCGTCGACTCCTGACGTCACAAATCGAATCCGGTTTTACTCGACGTTCAGAATAGAGCCCCATGTTTTCCTTCCTTGCGAGGGAGGTAGTTCGTTCTATGGCAGATTTCGGGTGATAGTACTGGTATCTTGTAAATGTTGTTCGTGTTTTTCTTTGGAGTGATTCAAGTTCTGTCTGTGTCCACTGTATCACTCCAAAAGAGTAAGTTAGTATAGGTAATGGGAATGTGTTGTTGGCTTTCACTGTGTTTTTCCATTCAGAAGTGTTTTGAGAATGTTCTGTTGGTATGTAGTTTTGAAAATGTTTATTTATCAATAGTTTTCTTCTGTTCTGTGAGTCTGTCTTGCTGGAATCCCAAATATTTGTACACCTCACCCTCTTCCATGGATTCGATACTGTCTCCATTTTCAAGAGTGAAGCCTCCTTTCTTCGGACTCCCTTTTCTATGTGGAGTGTTTTGCATTTGTCGAGGCCAAACTCCATGCATATGTCTCTTGAAAATGTTTGCGTGATTTGTAACAGCTGTTGTAATTGTGTTCGTGTTGAGGCCACAGTTTAATGTCATTCATGTAAAAGAGAGGTGAGTGTATGTAGTGTGTTTTTTGGTTTTGCTTAATGTCGTAGCCACAGTTCGATGTGTTCAGTTTGTTGGAGAGTGGATTTCGTAGCCATAGTTCGATCTGTTCAGTTTGTTGGAGAGTGGATTTAGGTTCAATGTGTTCAGTTTGTTGGAGAGTGGATTTAGGGTGAGGCAGAACTGTGTTCAGTTTGTTGGAGAGTGGATTTAGGGCAAGGTAGAACCAAAGTAGACTGAGGGAATCGCCCTGGAAAATACCACGTTTAGTGTGTATGGGTTCTTAGGCTACGTATTTGTTATTTATGGTGGTGACGTGATGGGTTCTGTGGCTACGTGATTGTTATTTATGGTGATGTACAGTGTTTTTTTCCAGTGTTGCATTATGTTTTGTAAGAATGTGATGTATTTGGTATTGATTTTATAGAGTTTCAGTATCTGTATGAGCTATGAATGTGGTATGCTAACGAATGCCTTTTTGTAATCTATGTAAGCTGCATGTGTCTGTGTTGTCTGTATATTGTTTTAGTATTGTTGTGTCGATGATCAGCTGCTCTTTGCTCCCCAGTGTCTGTGTTGTCTGTGTACTTGTTTTAGTATTGTTGTGTCGATGATCATCTGCTCTTTACACTCCATGTGACTTCAACGGCAGCCTTTCTGTTGTTCTGTGAGAATGTTGTTTTCTTCGATGTATGCATATATTTTGTTGGTGATACGAGTTAAAATTTTGTATAGTGTTGGTAAACAAGTGATTGGTCTGTATTGTGATAGTTTCCAGTGTTTGTGCTCTTGGGTTTCATGAAAGTGGTGCTGTGTGTAAGAAAGGAGTGCTCTTGGGTTTCATGAAAGTGATGTCTTGTGTAAGAAAGGGAGGTATTGGTTTGTGTATGAGATGTGTGAGATGTTTGGCCAGTAAGTCATGAAAACAGGTAAAACGTTTGTTCCAGAAATTCTGGATGCCATCTACATTAGGAGCTTTCCAGTTGTGAGTGTATTTAATTGTGTTTGTGAGTTCTTCAGTGGTAATAGTGGTATAGGGCATTTCTGGTACGTCTAATGTGCATGTCTCCTCTTCTGCGATCCAGCTGGCTCTCTGGTTGTGTGTAACTGGTACTGTCCACAGGGCAGACCAGAAGTTAATGAGTGATTGTTGTGTTAGTATTTCACCACAGGGCAGACCAGAAGCTAATGAGTGATTGTTGTGTTGGTATTTCTCTATTTGTGCTAGTCTAGGTCTTTAGTGTTTATGTTTCTGTAGAATGTCTTTTCGTTGTTTGTGAATAGTGTATTATCTAGTTTACATACTAAGCTGGTTTTGTATCGTTTCAGGCGTTCTGATTTTGCTGCAAGTTTCTGTTTTAGTGTGTCTATGTTTTCTTTAATGTGTATACTGGCACTGCCCACAGGGCAGACCAGAAGCTAGTGAGTGATTGTTGTGATGGTATTTCTCTGTTTTGTGTGTGTTTAGGCTGCTTTAGTGTTTATGTTTCTGTAGAATGTCTTTTCGTTGTTTGTGAATAGTGTATTGTATACTTTACGTGCTATGCTGGTTTTGTTTCGTTTCAGGTTATTATTATTATTATTAGATAAAATATATTAATTATATATAAAGTAGTATAATTGTCAATAAATTGTTTTCGCATACAGTCAACGCGCATAACAGAAGCTTAGATTCTCCCACCCTACAATGTGTAGGGTGGGAATATTGGCGGAAACCTATTCCATATCATAATTGAAAATTACGTTCGGATAAGCGATGTTCTACTGTAATTCAAAATTTTAAAATTGGGAACAAATTTCACTCTAATGGAAAAATTAAATATTATTGTATGAAAAATGCGAGGCTCGGGACAATTAAATTATATTGCTAGTATATTAATATATTGCTGCATGGTTATTTATATAGATAAATCCAAGCACAAAGAACGAAAAAAGTTTATTTGATCACTTTCAGAAAAGAAATCTTTACTTTTAGAACGCAAAAAAGAATGCAGAAAAAATTCAAAATATTAAGTGAAAAAATTAATTAATTAAAATAAAATATAAGTATTATGCATAAAATTATTAAAATATATATCAGTGCCTACCAAAGGCCGTTCACATCCTTGATCATGTGGAGTATGTGTTCAAGGATCTGAGCCAAGAATCCTCCTTAAAAATCTTTTTCGGAGTGTAGGGTACGGAAACTGAACCCAGTTCCTCTAATATGGAAATATAACATATCTGTCCACAGATAATTGTTGAACGAATTTGGATTTATTATTATTTAATATTGATGATAAGTGATAAACCTGTTAAGATTGCTTAATATTGAAGTATGAAAAGTGATGCTGGTTCACTATGCTTGCAGAAAAAATAAATATAACTTGAAAATTTGTTCCTACATCGAAGTATTTATCTGAAATATATAGAAACTACTCTTACATTATGCAGCAAAGTTAGGCTTGTGCTGCCTAGTATTTATATAGTAATCAGCTTACATTTAGTTAATTACAATATAGTATTCACTGTTTTATAATAATAAACTCTTTATGTATTTACAGTTGGAAGAAATCACTGATGAAGATTTGATATTAAATATAAAAAAATTAAACAAATTTAATTTTGCTAAACAAATATCTCTTCTCGGAAAATACAACAATCGATCTAGGTAATTATAACATTTTTGTAACTTTAAAATCAATTATGTATTATAAACGCTGATTATACTGGAATATTGAGATTAATTATATGGGAGTGTCATTGGAATATGACATGTATTTCAAATTGAAATATTTTTGTAGTCTCCTGATTAATAATACAAATCGAAAATTACTGTATTCCTTATACAATTCATTCTTTCGTTGATTTACATAAATATTATTTGAATAAATATTATTTTCTTTTATTTTTAAGATTTTGCCACCATTTCAACAGAAATGATGGCAAAATCTTAAAAATAAAAGAACATAAAAGAAATCCCTTTCCACATCTATTAGCTCCTATCTCCTTCCACTAAAGTTCTTTGTTTGTATTTCTAATTTCTGTATTAACCCATTTCAAACTTTAGAGTCTACTTACTTCAGGCCATATCATTTTGCCAAATAGCATCTGATAATACATAGCCAAGAAAAAGTATTATTTCGTTAAAAATGAATAAAGTATCTACAGATAATTCTTGCTGTACAAACAAAACGGTGTTTCTGCACATCCCGCTAGAAAACAAAAGGATGATCCGTGAAGTTCTAAAGAAAAACAGATATAGAACCCTTTTCATACACTGGCCACCAAAAACCACAGTAAACAAACATACCTTCTCAATATGGAAAATGAACTAGTTTTGGATGCAGAAAAACTATCGATTTTTAATTTAAGCATCTCAGCTTAATTTTTTTATAATTGCCATTTTACATCATTTAGCTGTATCAAAATGTTATCATCAATATATATTATATTATGTAAATAAAATTCGTATTGCATATATACCTGAGATATTATACATATTTCTTTAAATTTCGGCTCTACTTGTTCCAGAGAGCGCAACATAGTAGAATTGAAAAACATTTACTGACTCTGTGTGATGAAGCCTTACAGAATTGCTACACAATAAAAACATATATGTTAACATCAATGGCAATCCCGTGAATGCAAGATTTATTCTTATCCTTTTGTATTTAATACAATGGTAACGAAAATGAGAATGTAATCTTCATTCTTATATTCGTTACAAACATTACATTTATTCGTATCATTGAGATTGCATAAAGAAAAAAAGGAAATTCAGGAAAAGCTCCATGATCGGATATGAATCTAGTCAAAGCAGGAAAAATTTATGCATCGTTTATGTACCTGAATTACTCCTTTAAGCAATCATTTCTGAAAATTTTATTTTGAAAAATGACCTTATAAAAGTGTTTCATATGAAAATCACTTCAATCGGGATGGTCCACGTTCAATTCTGGAATAGCACATCGAAAGTTTCAGGTTTGTAACCTTGTCTTTTAACCTTATTCTTTAACTTTTCGCTAATACTGGTGGGTTCTTAAAATGGCTGCAACTACAATGTGAACTATGGATGGTATAGGGGAAAGTGGGATAAGCAGGTTAGGCGGATCAAACCGAGTGGGTACCCCTATATTTTCATGATTACCGCTTCATTCTAACAGAAAACTCACAAAGTATCTGTAAACTACGATTATGTGAATACGAATTGAATTTGAGACGACTGTGAACGCTAGTTGCTTTGCTAAAATATTTTAAAGTTTTTGTGCTGAAATATTTTAATTTTCAGCACAAAACGAAAGAACATATACTATTCTATAATGCAATATACAAGAAGAATCATTATCAATAAGTATATTTTTGTATTGATTAGTTACTTTGAAGAAATATTTTAACACATTAATCAATATTTTACTGCGTCATTGAATACAGATATGTCATTTTTATAGCACATTGTAGGGCAAAACCTGGTATAGAGGTATGAGCCAAAACCGGGTAGTATCCATATCTTAGTAGCCAGTATATCCAGAAAAAAAGATAAGAAGGTTCTAAATGAAAACTTTTGTGCCACTGACTTTTGCGATTTTATAAAGGGGAAAACATAAAAGCAACGAAAGGGAAGAAGTAAAGATTGTTAAGAAAAATTAAAACATGAAAAATACAGAATCCTCCACAGAGGAGGAAGTTAACACTAAAGCATACATATTTTGTAACGAAGTACACCTAATTCTGTTTTTACACGATAGATACGTTCCCGAAGAATACGTGTAAAAAATATATTGCATCTATGGAAAAATAGAAGATTGGTTCCAGTTCTAAGAAATCAGCAAAAATAATACAATAAACTATGAGTTTTCATGTTAGGATCTTAAACATTTTATTTCATAAAGATTGCACATGTATCATACAAAGTAAATTATCATTTGAAAAGGAAAAAAGTCACTAATTCTTGAACACAAAAGAATTCATGTTCCTGGTAAAATGCCTATTGGTCAAATTAAAGCACATGGCAAGAAATGACACTATCACATCACGTAATAAGTCAAGATGGTTACTGTTGAAAGTAAACGGCATCGTTAGTCTGATAATTCAAAATAATTTTAGATAGTGAATTTTCCGAGATATATGGTTTGTTACTAAAGGTGAGATTGCTATATTTATTATAAATATCCTTCCGAATAAATGCTGAAAAATGAAAATGTACGATTCATTAATAAAGGTTTACTTCAAAAATAACCGTATATCTTGGAAAATGCACAGTTCCTCTGACAAATTAATTCCTCGTCTCCAATAGCAGTTATAAAAATAAAAGTAAAGCAAAATTTTCTTCTTAGAATTTGGGTCGATCGTGTTAAATCAAAATAAGTCGTGTAAAAATAGAATTAATTTTTTTTCTAATTCGTGTTAAATCAAAATCGTGTAAAAAAGTTCGTGTAAAAACAGAATTAGGTGTATATGCACATTCCAAATCAAAGGAAGGATAGATCCAAGGATGAGCTTATGAAGCTTGTTCAAATATAGAAAAAGAGGGTGACATATTTATATATCACTTTTGTGCTAAAATAAGTAACATAGTGGTTTTTAAATTTTTGTAAATAAAAAATTTAAAAGAAAAAGAGGGTGACATATTTATATATCACTTTTGTGCTAAAATAAGTAACATAGTGGTAGTAATATAGACTGTTACATGTATTCAAATGGATACCCGGTTTTACTTCACCCGGGTATTTTCATTTTTCTTTAAAAAAACCCTACCTAAGGAAAAAACACACTTTTGACATAAAAACCCATAGTTCCTGATAGATTAACAGCTATTGAAACCTGAAAACATAATTTTGAAAATTCTTTGTTCAAATTCAAAAAATATGTGACTTCTATCTATATTCTAATCCTATTAGACTTAAAATTTCCAGCCGGGCGGAACACCCTCCATCCAGAATAAAAGAATAAAAATTGTTATAAACTTTCCTATTATAATTAATAAAAGCTCTACGAGTAAAGGCGTTATTCGCCCTATGAAACTTATAAAATTCTATATTAAGAAATTCTCTTACTCCTTAAGTTACGTTTTGGAACATTGATAGGTATATTAATAATGTTAGGTTCTTTATTAATCAACTTATCTACTATTTTATAGTCACAGTTTGATATTGAAGACTGTAAACCTGTAGTTTTCAATACCTTATATTTTTCCAATATGGTCTCGGTATATTCAATAAACTTGATATGGAGTTAACTGCAAGATTTAAAGTTATTTCTAATTTTTCCTGTAAATAGACAGGAAACATGGCATATACTGATAAGCCCTATAATACCTTAGCCATAATAAAAGCTTGATATAATGCTTTGAAAACAATTGGATTATGTATTTTCGTTAAATATCGCCAAATAAAACCCAATGCTATTTAAATTTGTATAATAAGGTTTTGAATATTATTTTAAAAAGTAATCTATAATCAATAATGATTCCCAGATCTTTATGACTATTTATAATTGTAATAACGCCATTAGGTATTATAAACTGATTCGTAGAAATACATTTATTTAATATAAACCTCATAAATTTAGATTTTTCATCATTCATTTTAAATTATTATTTCCCCTAATTCATGTAAGTATTGATAATTTTAAAATCATCTGCATAGCCTAAAACTATAGAATTAACCATATTAAAAATAGGGTAAACATACGCAGCAAGAATAAGTTGACTTAAAGCTGATTCATGAGGTAAATTATTGATTAATATATACTGATCTAATTTCTGTCTATTAGTTGTAATTATATTGATTCTGGTTTGAAATAATTTAATAATCCAATCAGTAATAAATACATATAAATCAAGTTCATTCATTAATCTATCACCTAAAATTTGTAAGTGATCATTTTCATAAGCGGCAGAAAGATCGAAAAAGTTCGTATAAGTAAAATTTTGTTCAAAATTTTTTTAATAATATTTAGAAATTGTATAAGTTTAGTAACAGTGGATTTATTGCTTCCAGCAAAATGTTGATTATCATGTAAGCTATTTATTAATTGAAATTTTAAAGGTTGAGGTAAGGTAATGCTTTTTCAAACACTGTAAGAAAAGAATCTGCTATAGCAATGGGACGATAAAATTGGGGAAGAGACCAATCTTTGCCAGGTGGTACAGATTTTTTACATGGAATAATTTTATAATACCTCCACTGACTAGATATAAAATTATTAATTAAAAATGTATTAAATAGATATGCAATATGGTGTAGTATATCCCGGAAAATTTTCTTACAGAACAATAACAGTAGACTATATTTTATTCCTGCTATAAAATTTTTAGACTTTCTCAAAGATTCAATTATATTATCTGGAGTTATGCATGTAATATAAGAGTAATATTTCAGGTAGGATTTATGATTATTATTATAACACTTTGAGATATCACTTTTGTTTTCAAAATAAGTAGTTAATAAAGGATAAAGGTCCATCGGAATATTTGTATCTGTATTATTTCTTTTCCTTAATTTAGCAACATAAGTCCATAAATCTTTAGGGGATGTGAAAAACGATCACATATAAGATTTAATAATTAATTGCTTATTTTATATTAAATAATTAGTTTTATCTCTAATTATTAATTTGCTATTCAATATATTGACATTTTAGCTGATTTAAGATTTATAATATTGAATAATTTTTATATCTTTTCCACAGTTTTCCATATTTGTTTATTTTACTCTTAGAAAGATTAGTTTCCTTAAATAAAGGAAACCCTGAACCGCTATAAGTAACTTTCTTCATAGGTACAAATTCCATAATTAAATTCTCACATAATAAATAAAACTGATCTAATATTTTATGAAGATTGAGATGTGATGAATAAATTGAAGGTCAGTCAAATTTGTAAACATAGTATTTGATTTTAAACCAATCCGCTTTGGACCATATGTGATGATACCAATAATCTTGTATGTGCCTACACTTGTATTGTTATTTCCCAACCAAAGGAAATTCAATCATTAAAGGGGTAATCAATATGTACTAGCTTTGATACCAAGTAAATTATCTTTAAATAATTTAAATTTAAGTTACCCAATTTTTGCCAACTTTCCCCTAATTGAACAAAGTTAATCTTTTTATAAATTAATAATGACCCCTGCAATAAAGCAAAGGTCAAGAGAAATAATTTGTTTTAAGAAATCTTCTTTACATAGTTTCTGTTTATTTTAAAAATCATAGATATTATTATTTGTAAATAATTTTAAATTAAGAATTAAAATCAACTCTAGCCTTCTTATCAATATCAATAATATATTACTGCATATATGTAGAGTAATATATTTTTGATATTAAAAAGAATCTCTGAGAAATTAATATATACATATAAAATATATATTATTTTAATAAAACACTTTATAATAAATATATCAGCATTGGTAACAAATTTATTTAAAATATAATAATTTTATGAAGTAAAAAGTTCACTTGAAGGTGAATAATATCATTAAATTTTTACATCTATGTACTCTATAAATTTTTTAAATTTATTATTAGATATTCCTTTATTATTATTTAATTGTTTATTTGTTTACTACATTAAACATAATTATTTGTTTAAAAAATGATATAAAGAGTATATAAAATTTTATTATTAAATTCTTTTTCTTATTTTATCCAGTTGGTTTATTCATGAGAAAACTTCTGGAATAATAGTAAATGCAGCTTATAATTCACTGCTGAATTATATAGGTAATTATTATATATTAATGCAATTTTATTAGAGTTTCTTTAATAAAAATTAAATATTTCCCTAACCATGTTAAATTTAAATGAACAAGATTTTTTTTAATTAAAAAAATTATTAATTTTATAATTACTTTTCAATTCGGAAGATACAGTTCAGAAATTTTTTTCAGTTTTTCCTGCTGGTATTCAACAGATTCCATTTTATGACTTGAACAGACCTTGGTAATATTTTAAATTTTTTCATTTTTCTATATTTATTTTGAAAAGTCTAGAACTGTGGTGTTCAAACCGTCGATCGCGGAACGATTTTTGGTCGATCTCTTATTTATTCCTTTTTACGTACAAAACAACTGCGATTGACAACTTCTTCATATCAACCTATTATGAAAATACTCCCTCGTTCGCGTCTCCACCTTGTTGTGGTGAGGAAGCTTGCGTGTTTCAAGTACCCTGAGAGCTATGCCGGCGGTAGCTTTGCTACTAGTAGGGTCTTCCAGCTCAGTTCAATCTTAGGTCTTAGACATATGTCATCAAAGGCAACGCTCTGCTCTGCCAAAAGGCACTACAGTGATCTGTAACACAGTTTAATCATTGCTACCACTAGGTTGCGGGTTGGCATCGCCTCCCCTGCGTCCACGGTCCACTGACCCGATAGGCCCAAGGATCCAGCTGAGCCGCTTGCTTCGGATCATGTGCCACTGTGTATCCGAAACTCACAGCTTCGCCTTCTTCCCAGGATTCTCGCTCACAGACGTTTATGCTGTGTTAGTGATGTCACCACCACTTTCCATCTCGTCCTCAGCGGGATCGAGACGATTAGAGACAGCTCTAGAGTGAGATCTAGAAGCTACACCATGAGACATCCTTCCCCTGAAAAAGGAGTCTCCGTGATCGATCGACTGCAGACAGAATCAGTCCAACAGCTGATCATTGCTTCTTCAGTAGCCTGAGTTTCGCAAGATTCCCTTGACTTGCTGCAAGCGTTCGACATACTTCACTTTCAGACTTGGACCAATCCACGTCGTCAAAATCCCGCCGGAAAGCTTCTGTGTAGGGACAGTGAAGTAGATAGTGCAGCGCGTCACAACGCCGCACGCCACAGCTGCAGCTTCCATCACCAACTCCCATGGAGAAATAATGGGGAATCTGCCGTGGCCTGTTAACATCTGAGTTAAATGACGGTCAGTGCTAACGGGAGTATTGCCCACCACAGGCAGGATGGAATGGGTAGTCTTACCCACTGTGCAATTATATCAGCTCTCCTGGCAGTTTGTCATTGATCTGTGCAGCAAAGTACCTTTGACGTGGCTGGCGGAAAGAGGAACGGTCGCGGACACAACAGAACCCTGGCCGATGATTTGGTCAAAGAGTCCGCTCTCTCGTTTCCGATGATGACCGTTTGGCCACGGACGTACCGGAAGACGATAGCCCTGCAACGACTTATCTCTAGTACTTTTCCTCGGATCTCCTGTACCATATGCCCTCGATGGTACTCGTCACTTAGAGCCTGAAGTGACGACTGGCTGTCAGAGTAAACCTTGACAGGCTATGAATCGGGATGATCCAGTAGCCATTGCGTCGCTCGATCGATCGCCAACAGCTCTACCTGAAACATGGAAGCTTCTTCGTTCGTTCTAAACCCGGAACTGTGCACCAGTATCCCCTCAGCATACACACAGTAGGCTGCACCAACATAAAGGCCGTCTTTGGAACCGTCGGTAAAGATCTCAATTCCCGACATGGCCTGTTCACCAGCCTCCCAGCCAAGGCCGACGCGAAAGGAGGCTATCCAAACATCTCTTTCGCAATCTTCTGCAACGGCCGGGTACATCTGTTCACAGTGCGAAGTGCCCTATCTGTCCACAAATGTGCAGAAGAAGGCAGCCTCTTGCCTCACCACCTAAGGCAAAGGCATCAGACCGGCCAAGACCAGCGCGGCCTGAGTCGAGACAGGGTCCTACCAGCAACTGCATGCATAGCATTCCCATCGTTCAATTGCCCTCTTGTAAATCCCATGCCGATAGGTCAAAGATAAGGGGCCAGACTGAGAGAGAGCGCTACCCAAACTAAGGTGTAAGGTTTCGTGCTGAGAGTTGAGTGACATTTGGGGGAGTAAATGATGCACTGTCTCTAAAGATCCCTTCTAGGCACTTCGCGAGACCTAGTCATATTTAGCCTTTAATCCATATTGAAAGATATCCGGGTGGTGACTCTTTTGTGTTTCCTTCAGTAAGTCTTTTTGTTATGGATCTTAATAAAACTTTTTCTGAGGGGACTGCTTCGCCCACCGCGGGGTTGGAGGTCTCGGTACTTCAACTGAGGGACCTGGGGCTGCCCCAGGGCGGATTGACAGTGGAGTAGTCTCCTGTGGTTCTTATTGACTCCGGGAGTAAACCAGGTCTGCGAAAGACGCGTTTGTCTGGAGCGGCTGGGCAAAAGCGGAGGAGGGCTAGAAGGGAAGCTGATTTCGTATTCTGTATTCTGAGATAGGACAATAGGCCGCTCTCGTCGGTTGGATTGCCCATGTGGAAACGCTTTCCGCGTTAAACGGGTTTTTACTAACCCAAAAGAGGGATCGGCCGGATTGGCCGCATGGAAACCATATCCCAAGGTTGAGTCGGCCGGATTGGCCGCGTGGAAACGCTTCGGCTTTCCACTCTGAGGACCCGGGTTCGAGTCTCGGGTCCCACCCCTTGAAAATATTTATCGTGGGTCGTCGGCCGGATTGGCCGCGTGGAAACGCTTCGGCTTTCCACTCTGGAGTGGTCGGCCGGATTCCGCGTGGAAACGCTTCGGCTTTCCACTTTGGAGGATCCGGGTTCGAATCTATAAACATTAGTTAACCATCTCTGGGAGTCGGCCGGATTCGTCGCATGACCGCGTTAAACGGGTTTTTACTAACCCAAAAGAGGGATCGGCCGGATTGGCCGCATGGAAACCATATCCCAAGGTTGAGTCGGCCGGATTGGCCGCGTGGAAACGCTTCGGCTTTCCACTCTGAGGACCCGGGTTCGAGTCTCGGGTCCCACCCCTTGAAAATATTTATCGTGGGTCGTCGGCCGGATTGGCCGCGTGGAAACGCTTCGGCTTTCCACTCTGGAGTGGTCGGCCGGATTCCGCGTGGAAACGCTTCGGCTTTCCACTTTGGAGGATTACCGGATTGACCACGTGGAAACGCTTCAGCTTTCCACTCTGGAGGATGGCCGGATTGGCCGTGTGGAAACACTTCGGCTTTCCACTCTGGAGGACCTGGGTTCGAATCTCGGGTCCCACCCCTTGAAAATATTTATCATGGGGTCTGGGTCCGGCCCATCGATCCCCGTCCTCCACAGTCCGGTTGACCTCTCTGTCACCACCAGCTGCTTTTACGGCCGAGGCAAGTTATTTTTATCAATATAAATTAATCTTTATTAGTCTTTTTAATGAATTTTTATTCTTTATTCCCTTTCCAAATTTCTCTATATATAGTACATAGATTAAATAACAATTTATCATCATTAACTCTTTAGGACGAACATGCAAATGAGGAGGTCGATAAACAGATAATCCACATCATTCTCACGTTCTGAATTTTTCACATCAAAAATGATTTTCGCCAAATGATACTAATTCCATCTGTTTTGTCCTCTTCTTGATTGTAGTTTGTGTAAAGCATTGCTTTATTTTTAGTGTTTTTACCATCTCACTTAACATATACACTTATTCATAAAACAGCAAAATGTGAATTCTTCTTAAAATGTCAGCCTTTAGTGCACTTACATTATACATCTTAATAGCATATTTGACTTTTTTTTTCTTTTCTTTTTCAGGTTGCCTCCCAAAAGTCCAACCCAGCGTCCATGTCGTGGGAGGTGGTAACAAAGAAATAGAATTCCAGCAGAATTATCTGATATTTGTAAAGACAAAAAATGGTGGTAACAAAGAAATAGAATTCCAGCACAATTATCTGACATTTGTATAGCTAAAAATGGCGGTTATTCAGAATGCTGGCTTCTAATTCTTTGGCTAAATGGGCTCTGGCGAAGAAATCGATATCGAATGATTATAAGTCACTAGAATCGTGACTAATTAACAAATGAGAGAATAAAACATGACTGGAAAAAATACCATTTAAAGGCTTATCAAGTATAGAATAAAATTTGATTTTATAACTTTTCAATACAAGAAACATTAAAATTATTTAACATAAAGTCAGTAACATAATGAAATAGGAGTGAAGATGACTAAAATGGCATAGTCGGCTTCACTGTCTAATTAAATTATTATACAGTACTGTATACAATGGGGGACCTTGTATATAGTGTCCCAAAATCAATCGAAAATGGAAATAGGTAAAATCCGTAAATAATTTAAAACTATTGGATTTTTGCTAAACGTTAAACTGGTCGTAAATTAGATCAGGTAAAATTAAATTAATAGCATAGAGTAAGCGAAATAGCACCGATCGAAAATGTCATAAACAGAATAAATTTTCGAGCGAAAAATATGTTTATCTGACGCAGGCGATGAAAATATTGACATGAAATTAGAGTAATAGTTATCAATACAGTGTGTAAATCGGTGCTTGCCGCCATATTGAAAATTGTATGGCTGTTTAGCGTGATAACTAAGTACATCCACGACTGGAGATAAGTAAATGAAATTATAGGTTGAAAAAGAAAACATCTTCATTCTCTAATATATTCCGGAAATTGTTGAAAAATATTTCTGTTTGCGGCAGTTTCCAAGATACAAATTAGAGAATCATAGATCTGACCTCATGAGTGATCATTAAAAGTGCAAACTGGCAATTCTGCTGTGCTAAATATTCATTCAAAAATTACATATTAGAGAATTAAAGATCCGTCCTATTAGCAGCAGATTAAAATTACGAATCTACAATTCCATTATAAAGATTTACTCCAAAACTATCTCGGCTTTCAAAACAATTTTTCAAGATGGCGACGCGAACCGGTTTAAGTAAAGTTGGGGAGAAGTACTTCTTATATCGAAATTTCATTATTCATTTTTTATTTCCTGCATCAGATAAGAATACGATTGTTTTGAAAAGTTTATTCGCATCATCATTTGATGATGCTATCTTCTTATATCCTCAGTATATTGAATTGGCTCTTACCATAATTTAACTGAAATTACATTGAAAAGTCATTGAACACTATACTTTTTATTTCGGATATTTATAATTCATGTAGTGCATTTATATTATACAGTCGAACCTATCTAAACTCGTATAATCCGGTTAAGTGAATCAAATTCTTATAGTCCCATTCTGATTTCATAGAGCTTATTGTTTAAATTAGGTTAAGCCGCCACACACTTTAGTTGATACAGATGGGACATTTCGCTTATTCGAAGGTGCTGCCACTATTGGCAGTAATTGGCGTTACCATAGGAGTTACTCATTTCAATTTTGCTTGTAGATAGTGGAAGATCGGTTATTATTGTTTCTACGAATCTTATGGTTTTATTACAAAAAACCTTTTATAATTAAAACTTTCAATAGATTAAAACTAGTGGAAGGTCGGTTATTATTGTTTCTACGAATCTTATGGCAGTTTTGTTACGGAAGGTCGGTTATTATTATTTCTGCGAATCTTATGGCAGTTTTATTATAAAAAATTTTTATATTATTGTTCCTACGAATTTTATGGCAGTTTTATTACAAAAAACTTTTATAATTAAAAGATTCAGTAGATTAAAACATCGTTTTTATTAATAGTTGAGTTCATTTGAAGTACTCTCCACCATAGAGGCGCTTCGTTCGTTTCTTGTATACAATAGAGTCTATGAGACTGTCCTATTTGTATCAACTAATCTGTGATATTTTGATAACACAATCTTAAATCGAAAATGACCTATTATATTAATAATTTTATTATTAGTAATAGACAATGGAATACTGAATCCTTTAAGATGTAGTATAATTGTCCGAATTTGGTCTCGGGTCTTCAAAATTATAATATAATCCGGAATTGAACCCGGTCCCCAAGGTGGTAAGCGATTGCTTTCTTCTAATAATAAAATAAAAAGGTATTTCTAGCTAATATGCTATGAAAACAAACAAGTTCGGAATATCATAAGGGCTATTGTAAGATCGGAATATCGAGGACTACTGATATTTTAAAAACTTAACTTACTTTTCTTTTATTGTATTTGCAGAACGAACTGATTGGGTAATATCAATTGATGTAGTGTCATCCAAATTCATTTTGTTACAGATTTTTCTTCCATCTTTTAATTTGCATTCCGAAAACAGTATATCACTTTGTTTATATATCATAACTTTTTCCTTATAATTCTCTTCTGTGAAGTATTTAGAAGCACTTTCCAGATAATAAACTTCTTCCATTAACTCGATTCTCCCCACGAAAGCATTTTGATAGAAATAACCATTTACTACGGAATTTTTTTCTCCTTTTACAATTCCTTCGTATAGAGTGGATCCTGGAATATATTTTAAATCCAGTTTGACATTCTCATCTGGGAGATAAACTTTAACACATGGAGAAATTATGGAATGGTCTTCATACAAAGTAAGCTGAAAACTTCTATCATCAGCTTCGAATTCAACAAAAATAGAACTCATCATTCGAATGGCTTCAGCTTCATTTTCCTTACCAAAAGTTATTTTTTCATTTATAATTTCGTAATTTTGTACAAAATCCATTTTCTGGTAACTTACGGAATCCTTCGCAATCGTGCGAATTATAAAAAATAATATAGTTACAAGAATTATAGAATTCATCTTTAACGTAAATGAATTGTAGATTTTCGAACAAACGAATTAGAATCGTAAAATTATTTAAATTAAACCAGTTCTGATAACTGGAAATCAATTAATAGAATCACATTTTTGATACAGATTTTCTCAAAATTTATATATAAATTAATATAAATACAAATATAAATACGATGATAAAATATATTGATATACGATATACTTTATCACCACCATGTCATATCGTATTTTATTATAGTAAATTCATAATATATACTGGGTGATTTTGAGCACCCGTACCACCCTTTTTTCTCGGAAACGCGATGAGATAGAATTTTCTAACACCCGTACCACCTTTTTTCTCAGAAATGCGATGAGATAAGAAGTAGGGGAAAAAATTTTGATTACCAAAGTATACCTGAAGAATCGAATGGGCATGATAAAAATTTCGTGGTCCCATCGGAAGTAGGGGAACAGAGGATCAACTTTGAAATCTCCAATGGAAACCAATGCCGATTTTGACATAATTGGATAGAACTGTGTAAAAAAAAAACAACTTTTGTTTGGTTTTTTAAAATCACTTACATATTGTGAGATATCACAAACAAAGATGCCGCCGCATGTACCGCCGATGGGGCTATTCAAGCAATAAGAAGAATAAAAATCAGACAGAGGACATCTGTGTACATTGCCAAACATTATTGAAGCAGCAAAGAGCAGTAATATGAAGATTCAAGGCGAATTCTGGTACTAGGTAGTAGCACTCGAACCGCAGGTATGACAAGTCTTGCCATCACAGTTCAGCATGGAGCCATACTGAAAAACAAAGTTTCTGGACTTGTTTCAGCCCTTTATGAGTGTCATGGATGTACACAGATGCCCTCTGTGAGATTCTTCCTTTTATTTTTGCTTGAATAGCCCCATCAGCGGTACATGCAGCGGCATTATTTTTTGTGAAATCTCACAATCCGTAAGTGATATTAAAAAACTTTCAAAACAAAAGTTGTTTGTTTTCACAGTTCTATCCAATTATGCTAAAATCGGCATTGATTTCCATTGAAGATTTCAAAATTGAACCCATGTGCCCTACTTCCGATAGGCCCACGAAATTTTATCATGCCCATTCGATTCTTCAGGTATACTTTGGTAATGAAAATTTTTCCCCTACTTCCTATCTCATGGCGTTTCCGAGAAAAAAGGGTGGTACGGGTGCTCAAAATCACCCGGTATGTATATATACACTGACGGAAAAAAAAACCCAACACCAAGAAAGACTTGTGGGGTTAATTAGTTTACGCCGCCATATCCTCATGGGATATACTGTATCTTGCGGCAGCCACTTGTAGAGCCCATCACAGGCTGGCCAACACCCGTAATGGGGTCAACCGGATGGTTGAACGATGGGGTTCAACGGGCCGGGCCCGGACCCTACCTGAAAAACTGGAGGTGTGGGACCCGAATTTAAACCCGGATCCTCCAGGGTGGTAAGCCAAAGCTTTACCACGCGGCCATCCGGCCGACAAGAAAGAGTTATGCCCAGATCGAGAGGCTGCAGTTTGCTTGTGCAGCCGGCTGGCAGAAACTCGATCTTGACATTTCTCAAGCATAAATCTGGAGAATGCGCAGCACATTGATCTTTAAACAAAATAACTTTTCGAGCTTGAGTACCCATTTTTTCATCAAAAGCTCGTAAGTATTCTTTAAAGATCTCAGAATTAATCCATGCTTTTGATTGATTTGTGCACTTGTATGGCAAGTTGTGAACATTCTTGAAAGCACGTGGTTTGCTTGCTTTGCCAATAACAAGCCATGTCAGCTTTTCTGTTCCATCAGAATTACAGCAAAGAAGAACTGTAATACGTTCTTTACTGCGTTTTCCACCGTGATATTTTTCACCGTGTACGCTAAAAGTTTTGTCGGGAAGGAGATTAAAAAAGAGGCCAGTTTCGTCTGCATTGAAAATATCACGTGGATGTTAATCTCTGATGACATTGGAAAGTTTATTCTCCTTCCAATAGCGAATGATATTGTCATTGACACTTACGCTTTCGCCTGATGCAGCATGATACGATATTCCGTGTCGTTTCCTAAATTTGTCGATCCACCCAGTTGATGCCTGAAAGTTTACAATGTTCAATCTTGCAGCAATTTGCAGTGCTTTCTCCTTAAGTATTAGTCCATTGTTAGGTATGTTGGTGGCCTGTGTTTCATTAAACCAAGTTATCACATGCTTTTCCAGTTCATCATATGGTGATGACTTTGAATTCTTTGGTTTATTCGCTGACCCTCCACACTTGTTAGCAGATGCTATAATCGAGTCCCGATTAGACAAAATGGTGTTCAGTGATGTTACTGGCATTCCCAATCATGCTGCCATTTCAACTCTACTAATATTCGGATTTTTTTCCATCTCATATATAAGTCCACCTTTTCGGCGAGGCTTCGTACTTTCTGTTTTATGCCCATTATATCAGATTTTGGCATCACTTCTTTTCGTTTCGGTTCCATGATGAGAAACCACACACTACCATGTGCACAACCACAACTTTAATCACACGATCCCTAGTAGGGAAGAAAGTAAGCTAGTTATTGGCTGTAAGCCATATGCATTGCAACAATTGGCGCTAATGTCGTACCGATATGTATATTTCCCATGGGAAACTTATGACGATGTGTGAGAGGACAGGACGTAATAATAATTCTGACAAATGTTACATCGAATTACATCAAATTATTTACATGAGTTTGGTGATATAGTTACCAGAAAATTTGAATGTTAGACAGAGAATAACGTTAGATCGAAAAACGTTAGATTGAAACATTTTAATGTTATTTTCCCCATTTTTTGCCGGAACCGGAGAAAAAGAATGTTAGATCTAGGAAAACGTTAGATCAAAGTTTTACTGTAATATGATTATAATAAAAATCAATTGAATTGCAACTTGATAACTGCATAGTAACCAGCATTTTGAGTAAATTAATATAATATATTTCATGAAGAAGTATAGAGTGACACCTTACATCAGGTCTGAATTCTGTATCCCCACACCAAAATTCATTTCTTTATCATATTGGATATATGTTAATCAAAATTAGGATCATAATTTGAAATCAAAATTTTGCAATAACATGCTTTCCATTGTATATACAATTATCAGTTATTCTTATGGTATTATCTTTATTGTAGCATTAAACATGATTTTTCAATTTATAAATGATCACTATATCAAAACTTGTTAAATCATATAAAATTAAATTGTATAAATTTAACTTTATACAACTGTATTTATAAAGTGTATGTAATACAATTATTACATACAATACATACAAATTGTATGTCATATATAATATTTATTAGATTCCTGTTGTAGTTTCAATTTTTAAAATTATCTATCAAATTATTATTATATTTACATCTCACTTATTTCTCATCTCAAATTTAGAAAGAAAATTAAGAGGGAAAAATTTATGTAATTTATGATTTTGATTTTTATTAAAATTCTCTGATAATCTTATTAATGTGGATCACAGAAATTTTAAAAGAAAATTTTCAAAAAAAAAAAAATATATATATAGTATTCAAATAAAGAATTAAAATATAGAAAAATAAAACCAAATTGTGCAAAAAAGTTTCACAAATTAGATGGAACAGAAATAACATTTTATCATGAACTGCAGATCAGCATCTCAGTTTTGTGATTTGTCCCTGTGTTGTATTTTTTATAGATATTGATGATAGAAGAAATAACATCATGTATTATATAACCAATAGAAATTTTTTTGCTGTATTATGTTATAAATGTAATCATGAAAATTTATATTATAATTCATTTAAAACACAAAAAAATCAGTTTTATAAATATGTAGTAGTAGTAATAGTAGTAGAAAAGGGGGGTTTTCCACAGCTGTATCACTATGACTACCAATGCACCACCAACAGGATCATCCCATAAGAAGTCCTATCTTAATCATGAAAGACAGAATCTTCCTCAATGGGACTGTAAAAAGATCTTCTGGTGCAGGAAAATGCAATCCAAGAAGATCATACCTTAAATCCCCCTCCCCAGCCCTCCAAATTGGGAAAAACAACAGTGAAGGGCCTGAAGAAGTTAAATCTGGGCACCATATAATTCTTAACCATCTCAAGAATGTGACTGTGTGATTTTTCCCAGTCAAAAGATGAATGCTCCACTTTGTGGGTCCGAGAAATTCTTCTCCTACCAGAATGGAGCCTATAATAACCCTCTCAGGCACTCACCTCAACATACAAATGCAAGGGAGGAATGCCCAAGAGGAGTTCAAGAGCAGAACTAGGAGCAGTCCTCATAGCACCCATGATGCTCTCCCTCGTTGGTGTCTCCATCTTGTTGTGGTGAGGGAGCTTGTGCGTTCCAAGGATCCTGAAAGCTGTGCCAGCTGTAGCTTTGCCCTACCCAAACTAAGGTGTGTGGTATCGTGCTGAGAGTTGAGTGGAACTGGGTAGTAAAAGATGCAGTATCTCTAATGATCTCTTCAAGGCCCCTGACAAAACCTTGTCATAGTTAGCCTTCCACCCGTATTGGAGGATAACCGGGCAGCGATTTCTTGTGTTTCCTGGAGGAAAAAGTTTCGGAATTTTTATTGTGTTTCCTGGAGGAAACACAATAAAAATTCCGAAATTTTTTCTGGGGAGGCTGCTTCTCCGCCCCGTTGTGGGGGTGATGGTTCTGGTACCTCAACTGAGGTGCCAAGGCCACTGGTGTACCCTAGGATGGTGGGACAGTGGAGCAGTCTCCTGGAGTTATTATTGCCTCTGGGAGTAAACCTAGTCCGCAAAAGGCACATTTGTCTGGAGCAGCTAGGTGAAAGCGGAGGAGGGCTAGGAGGAAAGCTGCTGGTACTGATGGTTTTCAGCTACCAGGCAGCTCTTCCCAACTAGCTTCAGTGCCCGCTCAAGGATTAATGATGCCATGGACAAAAAGAGAAATTGCCACCCCTTAAACATGTACTTTTTAAAAATATATGAGGTGGAGTAAGGGCATAGTTGGAGTTGGGGAAGTGCATTATTGGGCTTTTTTTTTAAGGGAAAATTTGTTATTTGATATTGTAGTAATCTACTACAAATTAATATCAATCTATCAACATAGATAATGCACGATGAATGATGCGATTCCAGTATTTACATCAATCTTTACAAAAGCGTTGCGTCCAAACAACACACACAACTTTGATAGTATCTTAAAAGTGCAATAATTCTTAAGATAACTTCACATTAGGAGCTATGATTAAAGTTTATATTAAATGCAATATTTTTTGACATTTCAAAATTTATTGAGAAAAATTCTGGTAAGCTCTTGCCCCATAAATATTGTTATCTGGGGCAAATGCAGATCAACACCTTGGGTTAATCGTGTATTAGGCTGCTCTAGCATCATAACGGTCTCAATTTTATTGTTTCGTGTTCTATATTTTAATCTGTTTATTAACTTCTTTTTCTAGCATATAACATGGTTCGCAGCTACGTCAGAAAAATCAACATGGGCGATTATTCAAAAGAAATGAACGAAAGTTCTCGAGAGCAGAAATATATACAGTATATATACCTCTAGTATAAAAGTGAGATAGTACTGAAACAGCTGTCTCGTTTCAAACCAGAAAACAGTACAGTACTGTATTCATTACTTCTATATCTAGTAAAGAAATGCCCGGATGCTAATGTTTTGTTTATATTTTACCTATGAATCTTAAATTTCTTTTCAGCAAGTTATTCGCCTTTATCATTTCGAAGAATATTGAAGACATTATTAAGTGCATAATAATTCGTAATAATAATTCTTCAATATATTAATGAGTAGCGATTTTTTAGTATGCAATTTATAATATATCGCCTAGTGTTTTTAGTTATGTCGTCGAATCAGATATGAGATATTTTTGGCAGAACATGGTAACATTTTCACTTACACTTTGGAGGATCCGGATTCAATTTTTGGCCTCACATCTCCAATTTTTTAGGAAGAATCTAGGCTCTGCTCGTTAAGATAGCAAGCAAGTAAACTATCTGGCCAATGATTCCTGTTGAGAGGTCAGCTAAATAGTATAGGACAGGAGATAGCTGGATGGCCGAGTGGTAACGCGTTGACGTGCCACGCAATAGGACCTATATTCGCGTCTCGAGTCCGGCATCTCCTGAAAAGTTTTTTCGGAGTTCTGTGTTGGCCCGGTGATCCCTGTCCTTCACTATCCGAACCCCTCCACGAGTGTGGGTTGGAATTGAACCCGCCCCTTAGTAATCTCACTGATTGGAAAGGAGCATAAAAATGCAAAAAAAATAGACGACAAGGATCGACGGGACAGATTGGTCCAGCGCCCGCTCTAGCATTTATGACGGCCCAGACAAAAGACAAATTGCCGCCCTTAAACATATACTTTTTAAAAATATATAAGGCGAAGTGGGGTAAGGGCATAGTTGGGGAAGTGCATTATCGGGCTTTTTTAAGCGAAATTGGGGAAATGCATTATCGAGATTTTTTTAATTATAAGATAATGGAAATTAGCTATTTAATATTTTGTAGTAATCTACTACAAGTTAATATCAACCTATCGACATAGATAACACACGATGAATGATGTGATTCCAGTTTTTACATCGACCTTTACAAAAGCGTCGCATCCGAACAGCACACACAACTTTGACAGTATCTTAAAAGTACAATAATTCTTAAGATAACTTCACATTAGGAATTATTTTTTTTTTGGTATGAAGAATTTTGATTAAAGTTTATATTAAATAAACAATATTTTTTGTCATTTCAAAATTTTTTTTTTGGTAAGTATGAAGAATATTGATTAAAGTTTATATTAAATGAACAATATTTTTTGACATTTCAAAATTTTTTGAGAAAAACCCTGGTAAGTTCTTTCTGCGTAAATATTGTTACCTGGGGCAAGTGTAGATAAGCACCTTGGGGTAGTTGCGTATTAGGCTGCTCTGGTCTCATAACAAGTTCAACTTTATTTTTTCGTGTTCTACAATTTAATTTGTTTATTAACTTCTTTTTCTAGAATATAACATGGTTCGCAGCTACGTCAGAAAAATCAACAGCGGCGATTATTTAAAAGAAATGAACGAAATGTGAACGTTCTCGAGATGATGATTGATAAATGCAAAGATATCAATAAAAATTTTCCTATAATCCCTTTTTTATTTGATAAAAATCTTTTGTCATGTTAAATAACAAAATGTGTGCTTTGTTACTTTGAAAAAAATAAAAAGTAATATAAAGTAAATAATGTGAGATGACGTATAGTGAAATAAAACAAAAATATAAAGTGATGTAAATACACAAGTTGTTTAATAACAACTTGTGTACTTACATCACTTTCTCTCAAATTTCAGAGTTCAATTTTTAGTTTCTAAAGAATACTCTAAAACGAAACAACCTATCTTAATGCGGTAAAAAAGCATTTTATAATTAGATTTGTTCATAATTCTTCTATTGCTAATTAGCGTGCGTAAATAAACTTCAAAACTTTTTTAACTCGCACATACACTCTTACCCCGTTTCGGGTTAAGTGCAGAGTAGCTGACATTTTGTACGATCTTGTAGCAAATTTAAAATTTTCAAGAATGAATTATATGGTAATAGCTGATAATGCGATTGTTAAAAACCTTGTTAAAAATTTATACGATACGTTAAAATACTTGCGTTTAGAGTCCAACTTTGGGAAAACTGCTCTGCACTTACCCCACTCCGCCTTAGCTTTTATTTTAAATAAAAATCAAATGGTTATCATCACCGACGTATTAGCAAGAATAATGAACTGTGTAATGAAATCGCCCTTTTATAATTAGAGGTAATAAACAAGTTGATGCATGATATTCCTTCCCATTCCTTTTTCAAACAAGTTCACGCAGCGCCCTGCATGATGTTCTATGCGTTGCGCAACTTGATACCTAGCTTTTTTGTTATTTAATTAAACATGTCGCTCTTTTATGGTTGTTTTCTTCAGAATTAAGGATTGCAAATATTTTTTAGCTTTTAGGCAAAAACAGTAATTACGAAATGCGAATTGTATGGTAATTTTAGCCAAAGAAAAAATCGACAAATATAAATTTCGATTAATTAAGTATTTAGCTTATAAATATTTTGTCACCTTCACAACCAAAATGCCGCTCTTTAAATTTTCCGCCCCGGATAAATGTCCGGAGTGCCGGCCCCTAGAGCGGGCCCTGATTGGTCCCGTTGATTCCTGCTCTCAATGCTGGTCTTCAGATAAAATTTTAAATGAATAGCATTTGATTCGATCCAAATTCTCTGGATGGAAAGAGAATTTGGATCGAAGAGAATTTGGATAAAGCGTTCCACTCAACGATGGTTCCACTCTTAATTTGGCCAACTACACATCGTATTTCAAATTTTATTATTATTGCCAGTTGCTACTGTTACAAGAATTTTTTTTTTTTGATAGTAAAATGAGAATCTAAAATAAGATTATACAGTTCATTTCAATGTTTTTCAGTCTTATTACTTTTTAGCGAAATATCAGTATAAATTCAGCTTTTTCCAGTAAAGAATTTACTTTCGAAGAAATATCAAACAATAAATTATCTGGCGATAAATTTATCTAGCGAAATGCGAATAAAATTTTGGCAAGCAATTTTCTTGCAAAAATTTTAACCAAAGAAATTTCTGATTACTGTGAATAGCTTATTATAGAACTCAACCTCACTATCAGAGGAATATAGAGGAACAAAGTCAGTATCAGAGAAATATATTGCTCTAGCAATATATTCCTCCTGATAGTGATTTTCGGCAAAAAAATAAAATTTTCCGTAAAAGTTGAGAAAATTCCAACATTTCAGATTTTAATATTTTCACTTGTATGTTTTATACTTTATTATTATTTGGTATTTTGCTGATAATACTTAATTATCTTTTGGCAAATTTTATAAAGTTGATTTAAAAAATAATAATTATAATATAAATATTTTCATGCTAGTGATCTTGCATATCCCATTCTCGCAAATTTTAATCAGCCAAGTTATTCTTACTCCCTTATATTTTTCTCTGCGAACTGGAACTCGCGTATATATCAATAAATATATATGAATTTTGAATTTAATATAAAATTAATTTTCAATACATTAATGAGAGAAGTGAATCGTTATCTGTTTCCAATAATAAAAATCTCTGCTCATGGTGTATGCAACTATTGCATACGATTTATTGGAATTTTTTGTATAGTACTGTATCCAAAGCACTCTCGAACCCACAAACTTCGTTTTTCGATTATTGCATACCTCAATTATTCAATAAAACCAATCTATAAATAGTAATGTAAACATTCAATGCAATATTATTGTCATATAAAGAGCAGGGATTTATACTTCTGTCTAATTGCTTATCATCATATAAAACCAAGGTTTGTAGACTACAATATTGCCTGGTTTGGGGTAATGAATGGTGATATGTCAACAGGTTCTGATGCCATCAGGAACCATTGCAACTTTCCTATTGAAAATCAAACAAATAATAATAATAGCCAGGTAACTGGTATTATTTCTTGATAAAAAGGCAATTTTAACTTTTCAATTTTTATAGAAAAAAGTTACAGGACCTAAGAAAAAAAGAGCCACTTATTAAATAAAAATTAAATAATTTATAAATTAATGGAAGGGGGAAAAATGACAATTTATGCTTAAATATTTCTAATAAAAATTATTGTTATCTGCTATTTAAGTAAAATGAATATATCGACTTTAAAAAAATTTTTTAATTTAAAATAATAATTACAAAAATATTTAAAATTAAAGAAATATTAAAATTTGAAAATCCTATGTACATTTTTTTTATATATTCGAACTTTTCTATTCAAATATTTAAATTTTTTTTTATTTTTCACTTATGGATCTCATTCGAATTACTGTTCCTTTTCGAATAAATATAAATGTTTCAATGATTTTCTCAAGAATTTCTGGATAAATTTTTGTTAATTGAGAAATTAGAACTTTCGTTACTTCACTACCATTTTTCAAATCATGCAATCACACTCTTGATGATATAAGTACACAAGTTGTTTAATTCAACTTGTATACTTACATCACTTTATATTTTTGTTTTATTTCACTATACCACCTCTCACATTTTAGAGTTCAGTCGTTTCTTTATCAAAGGATAACTCTAAAACGAAACCTATCTTAATGCAATAAAAAGCAATTTATAGTAGATTGGTTCATAATTCTACTCTTGCCAATTAGCGTGCGTAAATAAACTTCAAAGCTTTTTTAATTTGCACATACACTCTTACCCTGTTTCAGGTTAAGTGCAGAATAGCTGACATTTTGTACAATTTTGTAGCAAATTTAAAATTTACAAGGTTGAATTAAACAGTAATGGCTATGCAATGCGATTGTTAACGACCTTGTTAAATATTTATACGAGTGGTTAAAATACTTGAGTTTAAAGTCCAACTTTGCAAAAGCTGCTCTGCACTTATCCCACTCTGCCTTATCTTTCATTTTAAATAAAAATCAAATGGTTATCATTAACGACGTATTAGCAAGAATAATGCAATTGTGAAACGAAATCACCCTTTTATAATTAGAGGTAATAAACAAGTCGATCATGATATTTCTTCCCATTCCTGTTTCAAACAAGTTCACGCAGCACCCTGTGTGCTGTTCTATGCATTGCATGACTTAGATACCTAGCCTTTTTTGTTATTTAATTAAACATGCCACTCTTTTATGGTTGTTTTCTTCAGAATTAAGGATTGCAAATATTTTTTAGCTTTTAGGCAAAAACAGTAATTATGAAATGTAAATTACATGGTAATTTTAGCCAAACAGAAAAAATCGACAAATATAAATTTCGATTAATTAAATATTTAACTTATAAATATTTTGTCACCTTCACAACCAAAATGCCGCCTTTTAAATTTGCCGCCCCGGACAAATGTCTGGATTGCTGGCCACTAGAGTGGGCCCTGCTAGCTTCTTTGTCTGATTCTCCTGCTGATACTCCTGGTGTTGGATACTTTTGCAACTTTTGAAACTCTTTTTGGAAGGCTGCTTCTCCGCCCCTCCGTGGGAATGATGGTCCTGATACCTCATCTGAGGGAGCCGGGATCACTGGTGTGCCCCAGAATGGTGGAATGGGGGAGCAGTCTCCTGGAGTAATTGCCTCCGGGAGTAAACCTAGTCTGTGAAAGGCGCGTTTTCTGGAGTGGCTAGGTGAAAGCGGAGGAGGGCTAGGAGGGAAGCTACTGGTACCGGTGGTTCTCAGTACCAGGCAGCTCTTCCCAATTAGCTTCCTTGTCTGATTCTACTGCTGATACCCCTGGTTTTGGCAAGAAAACCAGATCTGTGATGTCTACCCCCTCTTCTGAGGAGGTAAGGCCTGTTAAGAGGTCCCAGGGCTTTCAGCCTGGGTCATATTTGGCTTTTCTTTGGTTGGCGATCATCAAGGAGGGTTATCCAGACTCCAAGATGGTGGCTAATGAGGTTGATCTTATCTTGGGAAAGATCTTGAGCAGTGTGGATGGAATCCCTTCTGGGGAAATCTTGCCGCTGCTCAAGGGCTTTACCTTGGACAATGGTGCACTCATTTATACTTGTATGAATGAGTTCACCTGTCAGTGGCTCACTCAGCTTTTGGATGGGTGTATGCTTGGGCAGGG
The DNA here is from genome assembly GCA_000484575.1 of Olivierus martensii. Classification (NCBI taxonomy): domain Eukaryota; kingdom Metazoa; phylum Arthropoda; class Arachnida; order Scorpiones; family Buthidae; genus Olivierus; species Olivierus martensii. The sequence goes on along the minus strand of AYEL01079910.1, from coordinate 20,347 downwards.
AATTCGTTTAAGGGTTATCCCTGCGAGGAACCTACTCAAGCCTGTGAAGGTAGCTTATCGCACTGCGGATTCTCATACGCAGGATGCGAGCCAAGTTTTGGCTTGACTCCAAGCATTCAATCCGGGGTTCAAAACTTAAAACTGGAGGGTTTTGGGTTATAGTAGGGATGCTAAGGACAGCGTTTAATTCTGATGGTTGATCTTGCTTCGGCAAAGGCCACCAAAGCGGCCAATTTTAAGGCTTTTTCTGAGGTCGATCAAGGGACCTTTAAGGTACTCTCGGATCCTAATTCCAAGTCTGGGAGACCGATAGCTTTGGTGATTGCTCCTGCAAAGGGGCATGAACTGGTCGAGCTCACCGATAAGGATCGGGCTTCTGGGGTACCACTGGACCGTGCCTTTTACTCAAAGAAGACAGTTGGTAGGGTTAACTGAGTCGACCTTCTTCAGTAAAAGGTTGCAGTTTTCGACCCAGGTCAAATACCTTGGCATTTTGCTTAACAAGGGTTTGACTTGGAAGCCAAACGTTGAGTTTGTTGTGGAAAAAGCCTGTAGGGCTGTTTGGGCTTGCAGGAGTATCTTGGGTAAGACTTGGGGTCTTAGGCCAAAACTGTTGTTTTGGGTTTATACCATGGTTGTGAGACCTATTCTTACTTATGCTGCCTTGTATGGTGGCATAGGGTCTTACTTAAGACTTGTCAGGCCGAACTTGGAAGGATTCAAAGGCTGACTTGTTTGGCCATTACTGGGGGTATCAAGACTGCTTCTACTGCCTCTCGAGGTCCTCTTGTGCATTCCTCCTCTGCATTTGTTTGTTGAGGCAAGGGCATTATAGGCTTCATTCTTCTGAGAGAAGGATTTCTTGGACCCATAAGGTGGAGCATTTGTCTTTTGAGTGGGACAGGATACACTGTAACATTCTTGGGATGGTTAAGGATTACATGGTGCCTAAATTTAACTTCTTGCGGCCCTTCACTGTTGTTTTTCCCAGTTTAATGGTTTGGTCTGGTTTACGGACAGTTCTAAAACCACTACTGGTGTTGGGGGGGGTTTACTGTGAAGGGAATCAGGCAAAATATCGAATATTAAGTATCATATTTCATAACCCTTTCGAGCATAAAACGGAATTTCTTTTTAATCGAGGAATGCAAAAGGTTAACAATTACAATCTGGACTATAGTGAAACCCGGACTATGCAAGGTATTGCTGTACGATATATTTTTATTTATATCAGAATCAATACCACAGAGTCCAGATTAACTAAATCTTGATTACCCAAGTCTCTTTGAACTAATACTACGTTTACACTAGCGTAGTTAATCCCGATTAAGTCTTTAACTCCGATCAAGTTTTGCTTTTGAACGGAACAGGATTAACAAACCCCGATCAACTAGCGAGGAACGGTGTTAACTTAACCCAGTTCCCAGAACGAAGTTAACTCTCTTCAACTGGGTAAGTGACGTCACTGCGAAGTGTTGACTACCACCATTTTCAAAGATTACGGTTTACGATTTGACTACGGTTTTTCAATCCACAATTAAAATAGAAATCACGGATAATAAATCAAATAAAAGGTCTATAAATTGGATAGACAAAAGTTTATTCGCTGGTGAATATCTGGAAATAGCATTTGGATGATCTTAGGTGGAACAAAAGAAATTTAAATGTATATTGTAAAATGCAATATGCACTTGAAGAAGTTGGAATACAAAGATCCGTGAATGATATAAAAAATAAAATAAAAAAGAATTTAAGTAAGGAATATTGGTATAGGATTTATTTCTTTATATATGCAATTGATATGATTAATTTTGATGTTACTGCAAGATATTGGTACAGTACAATTTTACATTAACGCCATATGAACGAAAATACTACCGATCGAAAGATGACGACAAATTGAGAAAACTTTCCAAAAGGATTGCCCTTCTATCTGATACAGGCGTGGAGAAAATGAACGATGAAATTATTTCTCTCCACGTGTAGTACTCATCAAGGTAGTATCTAAACCGGTGTCCTCTGCCATGGTGAAATACGAGATAAATATTTATTCCAAAAACTACTGTGACGCAATGGAATTGTCCATTCTTGCTTTAATCATCAGTCGATGGGAGCGAATTATTAATTCTCTAATGTATAGTTTTTCCAAAAGATGAAATTAAAATATTGAAGATTTGCCTTTCCGCCTATTGATGATTAAAAGTGTGAATCGGTAATTTCATCGTGTTAAAGATTCATTCAAAAAAACTATAACTTAGAGAATTAAATATTCATTCCAAAACTAAAATTCTAACCTTTCACCTCTATATTCAAAAAAAGTTCTCTCGACTTTCGCGCCACCTGCTTATACGAAACTGAACAAGTGGTTAATCTCGATTAACTTAACCGCGTATGAACACCGAAATTATGTCGATTACTGTATTCCTGGTTAACTTGATCCGGGTTACTTTTATCCTAGTTAACTTCGCTAGTGTGAACTTAGTATAAGGTTCTGCATCAAGATTTAACTTCTTCCAGCCCTTCACTGTTGTTTTTCCCAGTTTGAAGAGCTGGGGAGGGGGATTTGGGTCCAGTATTGGGTGGTTTGGTCTGGTTTACAGACAATTCTAGAACCACTACTGGTGCTGGAGCGGGGGTTTACTGCGAGGGGATGTGGATGCTTTATTCCTATTTCCTTGGGAGGTTTGCCTGTCTTTCAGGCAGAAATTTTTGCTATTTCTGCATGTGTTAGAATCAATCTTGATACGGGTTATGCTTGTAAGCATATTTACATCCTATCTGATAGTCAGGCTGCTCCTAAAGCACTTGATAGTTCCCGCTTTGTTTCGAAACTTGTTTGGGAATGTCTTCTTCTCATTGAGGAACTGGCCACCAAGAACAGGGAGCAGCTTGTTTGGGTGACAGGGCACAAGGGGATTGGAGGCAATGAGGTTGCTGATAAGCTTGCCAAGGAAGGGGCTTTTCATCCCTTTTTTGGACCTAAGCCTGCCCTGGGCATTGGATCTGATGCTTTTGGACGGGTCGTCAAGGACTGATTGGCAGCCCAGCATCTCATTTCCTGGAGGTCTATCTCTGATCTTAGGCAGGCAAACGCTCATTTTGGGTTGCTCTGCTCAGCAAACTAAAGAGTTGCTTTCACTGAATAAACATGAAGTTAGGATTGTTACAGGGCACTGTCATCTTAGAAGATATCTTCACTTGATTGGGCTTGTTGATAATCCTATTTGTAGATAATGTCAGGATGAGGAGGAAACTCCTCTTCACATTTTGTGTGAATGTGTGGCCCTTTTGCGGCTTAGGGTGATCTCTTGGGGATGTATTTTCTTGTTCCAGAGGATCTTGCTACTATCCCATTGAGGAAATTACTGTCATTTGTTTTAAAGATGGGACTTCTTCTGGGATGATCTGATCGGGAGTGCACAATAGACCATTGCTAGTCGCAGTGCTTGGGCTGAGTAGGCTCCTCCCTTTTTCTATCTATCTATCTAAGGTTCTGCATTATCCAAGGTGAATGATAATTCATTCCATGTTGAATTATTTATAATTTTTATAATAAAACAGTTTCAAATAAAATTAAAAAAACATTTTAAATTATACAATAAAACTTCTTTAATTTTATTTACAACTACAGTTATCCCTCCTATATCACGGTTTTGCTCCAACATGATTTGAAAATTGTGGAAACCTTCATATAACACAGTACTTCTACAACACAGTTTTTACTTAACACATTTAAAAAACAAAACATTTTCATTAAGTTTTGTAAATCCATACCAGGGACACACAATACACACATAAAATGTAAATGTTGGCAAATACTTTGCTAAAATTAGTCATAAATGCAATTTCGTTAGTTGACTATGAGAGGATAATACGCAGTCTATTTTTGATTTCAATTTGAATTGAATTAATTTTGTAATTGCGTTAATTGTTGCCATTTGATTATTTTGTGTACCAAACGTACAGTTCCTGGATAAAAAGTTAGTTTTTATTCTTAATAGAGGAATGTGAAAGAGAAGAAAAACATTTTATTCATAAATTTTTGTTTTGGACATATGCTAAGGAACGATTGTTTTCTAGCGGGTTGTAGCAGGTTAGATTACAGATTTTGTAAAGAGAGCAGAAGATACAAAAACTTTAAATGTGGGAAAAAGTTCGGAAAGTGAAGTTGATATTGTTAAAAAGATCTTATGTATATATATATATTTTTTTTTTCTTTGTGTTTCGTGTTTTTAATATTCTTAATAAAAATTATGTCTCTTATGTGGAATTAAAGAAAGTAATTTGGAAAAATGGAACGATTCCATCAAACAGAAGCGGCCAGAATTGGTTAACAGAAAAGACATAATGTTTCATCATGACTATGTTGAATCGCGCAATTTATTTTTTCAGTCTTAGGGGTACGCAGTCAAAAAAGTTTGGAGACCACTAGGTTAGACTATAAAATCGACAGGATGGGATAAAAAAAATCCAAATTCTATTGAGCTATTCAAATATAAATGATGTTTGTTTACATGTAATTTAAAAAAAATATTTTTTCAACTGAAAAAATTTAGGACGTCATCAAAAAAGAATATTTTCAACAATTACACACAAAAAACTGATTTGCAAAAAACTGGATTAATAAAATCAGATTTGAATTTTTTTATATCATTTTTTGTTCTGCAACCTTGATGTCTATTGATGGCAAAGCATTCAAGGGATTAACCTGTTCAGATCCATTAATGTGCATACACATCATATGTAATTGGCATCTGTTGATCTTTGCTGTATCTGCACACCATGGAAATGGAATGGAAAACCATAAATAGATTCAAAAAAAATTCAGTTCTGATTCAATTAATACAGAGATTGCAGATTGGTTTTTCTGCACTTATAACATTGAAAATATGCACCTCTGATAGTAGTTCCTAAATTTTTTAGTTGCCAAAGTTTGTTTTAAATTATTTTAATGAAAGTTGTTTTGAATGGTTCTTATTAGTAAAATTAGGAATTTTTCATCTCTTTTTTTGATTTGTTAGTGTATTATATGAAAATAATCCTGGTTTTGATATATTGAAATTTTAGGTAAAAATTGAATTTTTCCTTCAATAAGCTATAAAATTCTGAAAAATTATAAAATATTGTAGATAATATGAAAATATTGATAAATTCTGTTAAAATAAACAATAATAATTCTTAATCATTCATTTTTTGTTTCAGTTTTACTGATCCATATGCAAAAAATGAGAAAATGTGAATATAAACATCCTGATGCTATTTAAAAGGGCATGGCACTGTTGTTTTTATCACAGCTAGTCATTTCCTGGGAAATTTCAGACAAGCCTACTTTACTATACACCAAGTGGTATTGCATGCAGTGCAGCATTAAAGCATCTCAAGGTCAATTACAGTAAAATAAAGAATACTATAGGTGTTTATATATGGAGACTAATTTGTCTATTTTGAGTTTTTTTGATATAAATTCAAAAATTTATAAAACATTTAAAAAGTTACTGAAATGAAAGAAAAACAAATTTATAAATATAAGTTATCAATAAAAATGATAATATTTTAATAAATTTATGCTACTTTTAAGGAAATTATACAATATAACTACATGAATTTTTATTAATCCAAATCTGTATAATAATTTATTTTTTATTGAATATTTTGAAAATATTCTTTGATTTTCTTCATTCATGGCTTGTTTTATTCAATGGTCTTGCTGCTATCCAAAAATGTCAATAATTTTGTTGGCTAAGATTTTGTATAAAAAATCATGTTTTCATCTGTCATATATGAAATGACATTAATGAAAAGTTATGAAAAAATAAAACAGAAAAAAATTGTTCACACTTAGAATCAGAATGAAAAATGTAATAAAATGTAAAGATTTCAAAGATTTTGATGAAAATTAAGCTAGATATAATTTAAATTTTTTATGTATAAATTAGGCTTAATTACCATTAACTGCTGGATAACAGCCACAGGCAAAAAATTGAATAATGCTGACCTCAAAGGATTAAGTATCTGTCTACTATACAGAGTGATTCACCTAAAGTGTGACAGGCAATTTTCTCTGCAACCATGTTAGATAGGAAATTGATCTAAACTGGAAAATACTCATATTAAAATGATTTTTATTTGATGTATGATTCATTATGCTGTGAGTTCTGTAAATAAACAAAATAGGGATGTGCTTTAAAATTTTCATAATAATGGCATCTCGTTTTATTGCCAACAGAAAATTCTTTTTTCATTAAAAGTTCATTTGAAGTATTTTTCAAGTAAACTAATAATTTTTGAGGTACATATTTTAAAATCTATTATATGATTTGCAAACTGTGCTTCTTTGGACTCCGCGCAATACTATTCGATGCTCCACTAGGCTGTGTATGACATTGTTGCACTCACTGCTTTAGAGTGGCTCAGTGAAGGTTTACACTATGTGACCATGCTATTTCTTGGATTTTAAACTCTCTGTACCACAGAAATTATTAAAATTCAGGTTATAGCACAACCACATAATGTAAACTTTTGCCAAACCAATTGAAGGCAGTGAGTGCAGCAACATCATGCACAACCTAGTAATGCATAGAGTCATATCATGCAGAGTCCACTGCAGCATGGTTTGTTTACAAACCAGACAATAGATTTTTAAAAATGTAACTCAAAATTTATTGATGATTTGAAAAATATTGTTATGTTGGAATTTTTATATAAAGTTGAATTGATTTAAGTTGAGGAGATTCTATACTTACTACTTGATTAATATAATTGCCAAATATTTTAATTCAATTTTTATTTATCACAATAAAATGTAAGTAAACAATTTTACTAGAAATTTTATAAGTCTAAAAATTTTATTATTATAAATTTCTAGGAATTAGCTGATAAAAAATCTGAAGTTAAAGGCAAAAGTTGGAAACGTGAGCGTGAAGAGAGAGGTCGAAGACAGCAATTACGAGAACAGAATCAGTTTACGTCAGCTGATAATTTAGAAATTCAAGATATTTTGTCTATTTCTTCTGATGATCAAATTATTTCTGATGCCAGAAATAATGTATGCTTTCAAGAAGAAATAAAAAAAGAAATAAATGACAGTATGGGAGGAAAAAAAGGGTGGGGAGATGATTGGAAAAGAAAAACAAAAGGTATTATATTTATGTTATTTGTTTATATGACGATCTGTATTCATGATTTTGTTATTATGATTGAGTACTAATTAATTACTTATCAGTCATTAAAAAAATTTGAGTACTGAATAGTATTATGTTAATTCAGCTTTCAATACATCCAAAAGACCTTTATCAGATTGGTGATATAAATTATAACTATGAGCCTTTTATTAGGTAAAAAAAATATAACTAGTATAAATAATAATAATAATAAAAAATCCACCTATCATATATTAATAACACAGTAACTAGCAGTACTTCAATAAGGAAATACATTCTTTAATAAACATAGTCTACATCAGGGATGGCCAAACTTAACAATGTCAAGATCTATTATGGAATATTCAAATATTTAGAAGAGCCAAAAACAAGATTATATTTGATACGAAAGAAATTTTAACCTTTTCCACTCCATCAACTCTGCTCCTTAGACACACGCACTCCATCTTGTGCTCCTATAACTAGGCAGCCTAGACAAAATTTAAAGCCCAATAATTTCGTTATTTTTGGATTAAATCGAGAAAAAATTGGTTAAAATCTCAAATTCTATCATATTTTTCATATTTCTGTCATATTTCTCGGTTAAAATCTCAAATTCTATCATATTCTTCATATTTCTGTTGTATTACTCAAAAATTTGATTTTATCTGTTGATATTTTAATAAATTTTTATTAAACCCTTTAATTTCAAGTTAATCTGAATCAATTAATACATTTGTGATCTTTGGACCCCCCAAAATTCAAGAACAGTTTGTCTGAATTTGTCCAACTTGCTCAGAAAATTGTCGTACATTTTCATGGAAAAAACAAAATTACTTTCCGAACAACCCAATATATAGATTGAAATATTTTTTACATGTTTTCTTTTAAACAGCAGCACATATTTGTTCAAAAATATGCACTGTTCCCTTTAAAATAAAAATAAAATACATTTTTAGACTCCATTGTTGAAGTTCACTGTATAATGTAAGCTGGCGATCTCTGATATTTCCTATAAAGTTTACACAATCTTTGATGGTTAAGAAATTTACATTTGCTAATAAATGAGGAAATATTAACAATTATTTTACATTTATCTGGTTCACAAAATTTGTTCATCTCATGATAGTTTAATGATTATTATCATTTCCATCAGATAAAGAGATTTGTTTTTTCAAATTAAACATTGAAAAGTTTGTTTTGACATCATTTGATCCATCTGAATTTCAAAGAAGAAATAAAAATTGAAAAAATCATGAAATATAGTAACAACTTTTGTTTCTTCAAATATTGGAGTAAACCAGAAGAAACCTCTCACTGAGGGTCAATGAGCATAGGCAAGATATGTTTAAAGGTAGACTAGCCACTGCTTCAACCACAGAATCCAATATAACTGACTTACAAATAGACTGAGATAATGCGAGAATTATAAAACCGTTCTGAGCACCTAAATAATTGTGGAATCCCTGGAGATAATAACCTGGCAAAAACAGAAAATATTCTTAATGAAAGACCAGCCCATGATCTTTCCTCACCATGGAAATACATCAATGAAAAAATAAATTGTCCTAAACCACCAGTTGGAAAAGCCTAAATGATTCCAACTTTTAGTTATAATTTTTAACATATTATTAATCCCTATTATATTATATATATTATTTAAATAATAATTTTTGTTGCTACAGTAACTAATATTGTTCTGATATTTAAATTTGTGTTATTCCAATTTCTTGTAACCTGAAGATGTCAAAAAACTGAAAGTATTTGCTATTCTATATAATACAAACCTCAAGGGAATTTATTCCAAATGAACTTTTAAATTATTTCATATCATTAAAATTTCCATTAAGCCTTATCAAGGGATAAATTTGTCAAGATAATTAGATTCATTTGCATTTGTTACTCTTAAATAAATCATTTTTAATTGCTAGTAAGTTCTTATTTTGTCTTAATTTTTTAAACCTAGACTAAGTAGAAGCAGTTTCTGTTCTAGCATGTCTTCAAATGACATAATGACTAATTTAAATAAATTGTGTTAATTACTTTTTTGTTTTTTTTAATTTAAATTTTATACATTTATCATTGAAGTACTTTTATATAGGGGTCAGGAACTCCTCAATCTCCAATGATGTCTCCTTCACCTCTTGGTCCATCTCCTTCACCTAGAATGCCACATTCTCCATCACCATTAATGCAAAATTCCCCTGCTACTATGTCTCCTTCACCACTAATGCAACAACAATCTCCACTTGGACAATCACAATTATTATCTCAGTCTGTATCTCATCAGTCCCAGGGAGAACATATTACTCGACCTCATCAAGTTCACGTTTCTCAGGTTTGATTTGTTGTTATAGTAGTTTTAAAATATATGATATAATAGCCATGTTTATTAACCTTTACCGCTACACTGCCTGGTCAAACCAGTCATGCCTCCATCCCTCCTGTACTCCTATAACTGGTCACCCCAGTCAAAATTTAAAAACCAATAACTTTGTTATTTTTGCCTAAATCAAGAAAAAATTGGTTAAAATCTCAAATTCTATCATATTTTTCATATTTCTGTCATATTTCTCAAAAATTTGATTTTATGTTGATGTTTTAATAAATTTTTAATTAACCCTTTAATTCGAATATAATTTGAATCAATTAATACATTTGTGATCTTTGCACTTCCAAAAATTCAAGAACAGTTTGTCTGAATTTGTCTAACTTGCTCTATCATGTTCCACATCTCCTCCTTAGTTTATATTTATTTTATTTTTCTGATACCGTCATTCAATAAATTATAATTTAGGAAAGTTTGTCCTCTTGTAAATAATATGATTTTAGCACTTTTCTCACATAAAATTCGATAAATTAAATTCGATAAATTAGTTTTATTTAAAAATTTATAAATTTTAAGTTATCAGAGAAACAAAGCGACTTATACCACACTTGACAATTAACGCAAAATTTATAAATTTTAACTTATCAGCGAAACAAAGCGACTTATACCAGGCTTGACAATCGACGCATTTTAACTTATCAGCGAAACAAAGCGACCTATACCACACTTGATGATCAACACAAAGTCGGTGAAAATTAGTTTTATTTAAAAATTTATAAATTTTAACTTATCAGCGAAACAAAGCGACTTATACAACACTTGACAATCTACACGGAAGTCGGCGTCCTAGATTCTGGCAGGAAATATCTAATGGTTTTTCGAAATCAGCTGATTGTTTGTTTTATATTAGTTATATTTTAAATATAACCCAAAAATTTAAACAATACAATAGTTAATATCTAATGGTTTTTTGAAATCAGCTGATTGTTTGTTTATATTAGTTAATAACGGTTTTTCGAAATCAGCTGATTGTTTGTTTATATTAGTTATAATGATATCTAATGGTTTTTCGAAATCAGCTGATTGTTTGTTTATATTAGTTATATTTTGAATGTAACACAAAATTTAAACAATACAATTATTTTTGTGTTATCTGCAGTCGAAACAAGTTACTAGTACACCAGGGGTGCATAATTATTGTCAAACGATGTCCATCCAAGGTCAATTGTTGTCCTCTGGCATATGGGCTGTTTACATTATTTGACGAGAGGAGGCCATGACAATCTGTCCCCTTTGTTTGAAAATGCTATTATTATTATATTTTAACTATTTTTTGAAAAATTAATGACTTAGAATGATGAAATACAGAGAAATAATTCACCATCCGCCATTTTTAAAAGGCTCTGAGACTAATCTTGAGTAAAAAACGTATAAAAACGATAATTTATCAAAAATCAGTGCTAAATCTGGCATACAGATGGCAGGATGATAGCTACGTATACAAATTACAGCAATATTTATTATTCAAAATTTATAAATTTTAACTTATCAGAGAAACAAAGCAACCTATACCACGCTTGACAATCAATGCGGAAGTCGGTGTCCTAGATTGTGGCAGGAAATATCTAACAGTTGTCGAAATCAGCTGATTGTTTGTTTATATTAGTTATATTTTAAATATAAAACACAAATTTAAACAATAAAGTAATTTTTGTGTTATCTGCAGTTGAAACAAGTAGTTCGTAGGGGTGCATAATTATTGTCAAACAGCGAATTCGATAAATTAGTTTTATTTAAAAATTTATAAATTTTAGCTTATCAGCGAAACAAAGTGACCTATACCACAGCTTGACGATCGACGCGGAAGTGGCGTCCTAGATTCTGGCAGGAAATATCTAACGGTTTTTTGAAATCAGCTGATTGTTTCTTTACATTAGTTATATTTTAAATATAACACGAAAATTTAAATAAAGTAATTTTTGTGTTATCTGCAGTCGAAACAAGTAATTTGTAGACGCAGTAATTTTTGTGTTATCTGCAATCAAAACAAGTAACTAGTAGACCAAGGGTGCATAATTATTGTCAAACAGCTTCCATCCAAGATCAATTGGTGACCTCAGGCTATGGGCCAGTCACATTAGGTTGACTGAGGGGAAAACCGTGATAACCCGTCCCCTTTGTTTGAAAATGCTATTATTATAATATTTTAACTATTTTTTGAAAAATTACAATGCTGTTATTATTATATTTTAACTATTTTTTGAAAAATTAATGACAGAATGACTAAATACAGAGAAATAATTCACCATCCGCCATTTTTAAAAGGCACCGAGACAAATCTAGTAAAAAAACATATAAAAAGCGATAATTTATCAAAAATCAGTGCTAAATCTGTCATACCATGGCAGGATGATAGCTACATATGATAAAACTGGCATACAGATGGCAGGATGATAGCTACGTATACAAATGTATACGTAGCTACAATATTGCTATAGCAATATTTATTAAAAAAATAAATTTTTGAATAAAGTCGACATTCTCATACGTACTAATACTTCTTATAAAATAAAAAGTATTTATCCCACATTATTTTAAAAAAATAGGAAAAAAAAATGGCTAATAAACAAATATTTTAAACACTTGTGTAATAGAATACCATATTTCAACTGCGAGAGGGATAATACGATTGTTTGTTTATACAAGGTATCGAATTACGTTCTTTTGAGGCAGCGTTTTCGAACCTGGACAAGCAGGCGTTGCGCAGGGCATGTCATCATTTCCGTTCAAGGATCGAGGCAGTAATTCAGGCAGAAGGGAATTACATTGAGTAATTTTAATCTAAAGGGAACCCAAATTAATGTGCAAATGATAATTTTGATAATTTTATTCTGTTAAATAAAATTTTGTATAATTAAATTGTTTATTTTGTTCGGATTTAGCTGAAGTACCCTGTATATTAATTAAAATAATTTTTGAAAACTATACAACAAATATTCATCTAACAATAATAGATACTTTTATTGTAGTTTATCTAGGCTCAGTTAACATCAACCCTTCAAAGCAATGAGTTATCAAATTACTAATAAAATTTTGTCAATATAGAAACATGTAAAAATGAGAAAAGACTAAATTTTTACTGCTGTTGTGTAGTTTTAAGAAACTATAATGATTTATATTTATCCTCTTGAAAATTTTTGCCATGCAATAAAAATAATTCTAAACAACTTGACAAAAAAACAATTAAAATCAATATGAGCAGTGGCTAGTGAAGTGAAATCGTGGGGATGCTGCAACTTTCAAAATATGCACACACAATGTAAATACAGTGTATATATATTTGGATAAAATAGAAAATTATAGTAAAAATTAAAAAACAAATTAAAAATGAAATAATATTGTTTATTGTCGATAAAATTATATTGTTTAGTATAATTCAAAATGTTATGATATTAATTGTAATGTCCAAATATTTAAAGAGATGGAGTAAACACAATAAGCACGACAAACATGCTACAACTGATCCACTATTGTTTAAATGGAGGTTGTAAGTGCACAACAGACAGTGCCATATTACGTCCAAATATTTAAAGAGATGGAGTAAACACAATAAGCACGACAAACATGCTACAACTGATACAACCTCCATTTAAACAATAGTGGAAGTGCACAACAGACAGTGCCATATTATGCTAATAGCTTGCATCCATGCATGTCACTATGATGTATATATGCTTGAGCTAGTAGCAATACGGCACTGTGATAAGAATAGTGCCGCTAACATCCTTCACTCTCCTAAGTGCTAAAAGATGGATTATTATTTTTTTTTTTAATACAAAATAAGAGATTTATATAGGATTGCTAATGATAAAATTAAATATTACAAGCAAATATAAATAAATAAATAAGTATATTTATATAATTGAGAAAAATTGGGGGTGCTGCAGTTCCACAGTGCCTATGAACCCATGAATATGAGTAACATCTAAAAAAGTTTGAAAAATTTCCTATGATAGATTTCAATTAAGGGAAAAAATTATTTGTCTATTATACATATTTCTTACAGTCAGAAGTATTGGGAGTACAAATTCGTTCGGTCCGTTTTCAAAAGATGGCGCTGTCTGTCATGAATGTTTATCGTGACACCTGATATCGTCTATTTCAGAGAGGTTAGATATCTGTCAATAATATTCAGTTTATATCGCTTTGAGATTCAAGCAACAACCTTGTTTTTTACTGTGTTGAATATGTCAAATTTTGTGTTAACTAAGCAGCATTTGCAGGAAGTTTTAGTTTTCTGTTTTAATTGGAAGAAAAGTGCAGCTAGAGCTCTCAGGTCAAAGTTCACGCTTCTCCCCTCAATGTGCCTCTCCAATATCACGTGTCCAAAGGGTGTTGTCAGCATCAATACTCATCCTCCCTTTCAAGAGAGGAACAGAGATGCTCAACAAGCAGTTTCCGTACGATTCATGATTCAAAAGCAAGGCAATTGGGTGCCTTATGAACTGAAACAGAGAGACATTGAAAGGTGATTTTTCACTTGCGAGCAGCTGATTCAAAGGAAATAAGGAAAAGATTTTTTACATTGGATTGTGACTAAAAATGAGAAATGGATATTCTACAACAACCCCAAGAAGAAAAAATACTATGCTATGTCTGGTCAATCATTGCCATTGACACCAAAGCCAAATATTCATGGTTCCGAGGTCATGCTCTGTATCTGGTGAGACCAAAAGGGTGTTTGTATATTATGAGCTGCTACAACCTGGCAATTCTATTACTGGCGATCAGTATAGGCTACAATTGATTTGTTTGAGCTGTGCATTATGAGAAAAACAGCCAGAAAATGAGCAGAGACACGACAAAGTTATTCTTCTGCATGACAACATTCGGCCTCATGTCGCAAGTTGTAAAAAAATATTTGGAAATGCTCAAGTGGGATATTTTACCACACCCGCCATATTCTCCGGACATTGCTCCTTCTGATTACCAATTGTTTTGACAGATACAGCACGATTTGGCAGGTCACCGGTTCACTTCTTTTGCAGAAATCGAAAATTGGTTCGTAACTTAGATTGCCTCAAAAGAAGAGAGATGTTTTCAAGATGGAATTCGAAAATTGCCTGAGAAGTGGGAAAAAGTAGTAGCCAGCGATGAACAATACTTTGATTAATCTGTTCTTTCATTTTGTTCTGAAGTAAATACATTTTTCACCACAAAAAAAAAAAAAAAAACCGAATTAATTTGTGCTACCAATATTAATTTAATAAATAGAAAAAAAAAAAAAAAAAAAAAATGAACCGAATTAATTTGTGCTACCAATATTAATTTAATAAATAGAAAAGTATTCAAAAGTTTGATATGAAAATAATAATTAATTATGTTAAAAACAAAAAATTTCTAATTTTATCATTCTGGTGAATTGTAAACAGCAATAATTAAAACAATTTCATATTATGTCATGTAAAAATTAAAATACCTTTGTTTCAAAATAAATTTTTCCATTTTTTACTCCATATGATGATCTAGCTCCTGCCCACATAAAGACAAATGCAGCTGTAGTCAATGTCTGTGCTGAATATCTAGTCTTGTCTATTTGCAAATGTAAATCAGAATTATCTGTAAAAAAATTATTAAAATTTTAATAATGTAAATGTATTTCATTATTGTAACACTATCAATATCCTTAACATGTAGATATATTAAAAAAGAATAAAAAAAATAATTAACAGAAAAATGTTTTATAATTTATACAGATAAAGGATGATTACAATAAAATTCCAACAATCTAAAAATCATTTTATGTTTAATCAGGGCTCGATAAACCCAGTAGCCAAGTAGCTAATTGCTACCAGAATTTCCATTTTGGCTACCACTTACAAACAGGTGGTAGCTATTTGGCCACCAGCTAATGCAAACAGCTGATTCTAGGGACTCCGATATTGTAAAGAAAGCCGTCAATCTAATTATATTTAAAATCTGAACCTTTAGGACAAATTTATTCCCTGTATGCTTTAAATTTATTATAATATTGTTTAATGTTTTTATTATGATAGCCGAGGGCCTGAACGAATCGCTTTGTTTACATTTCGATCCCGACCGCCATGTTTTCTCCAAACACTCTCTTATTGGCTGCTGGATTTCATCTTCCGTAGCTGTCAATGTGTACTTATTCATTTAAAAAGAGATGATAAAATATATGCATATAATTTAATAAATTTCCTTTCAAAAATAGAAAACAAAGAGGTTTACTATTTTGAGGTTTACTCAAAATAGAAAACAAAGAGGTGTACTTTACAAGGAAATTAACTTCTTTGATTGTGTTGCATTGGCAAACATGTACTAGACTTCTTTTTTTGATAAACAAATTCGGTCAGTCACCTCCTTGAATAAGCCTAAATGCCGTTTTCCGAGAAAATTATTTTTGTCAGAAGGAAAAGGATTTATTCCCTTTCGATAACATTTTTTCTGTAGGATTTTCATATATAACTATAGGCTTACATTTAATAAAAACGTATTTTCCAATGGTGCCCTTGTATTGTGATTAAGTAAAATCTGTTAATAGTTTTATATCATACGTAACGTAATTTTTTTTTAATTTTTAATTCTTTTAAATAAACGTATTTTCACAATAGTAATCAATTAATAAAAATATATTCTATTTAGGGCCGGTTGCACAAGTCTTATTCTGCAGATTAAAACAGGCTTTAATCTGCAGATTTAGCTTGCTGCATTGCACGATGTCAAATCTCTAGAATAAACTACCGACTAACTTAACCGGCCGAATTTGGGCGGGTTAAAATTTATTCTACAGATTATCTAGCAAAACAGTATATCGGATTACAGTAACTCTGAATCCGAAGTTCAAAATGATCTCAATTTAGATTACTTGTATTACATTCATCTTAAGATAGAAAGGAAATTTCCAAGAAAGATACAGATTTACTGTTTATAATAATGATAACTTTCATGTGAGGTTTCATTTTAATAAAATCAACTATTTTATGGTTATTGTCAGAGAGGTAAGTTGAAGAGTTCCAGAGATGCTTCAAACAGTGGGAAAAAAGACTTGACAAGTGCATCGAATCTAATGGAGAGTACTTTGAATATGACTGAAGGAATTTTGTAAAAAGTTAATAAATAAGGTTTTTATACAAAAAATCCGGTTTTTTTTGGGTCCCTCCTCGTATATATATATATATATTTATTTATATATTATAACCACATATGTTCTTGTACAAGAGTAAATAATAATCTAGAAAAAAGATCTATATTTTCAGATCTAGTTGAATCTAAGATAGTATATCCATTATCACAAAGTATTCGAGTGTTGTGCTACTGTATGCTTAATTATACATCATATACAGAACACTTAATTCTGTTTTTACCTGATAGATGCAAGGTACGTTCCCGAAAAATGTGTGTAAAAAATATACTGTATCAATGGTAAAAAATAGAAGATTGCTTCCAAAAATAATATAATAAATCCTATAAAAAATTGTGTTAGAATCCTATTATTTTTACGTTCTTGCACTTCTTATTTCATAAAGATTGCACATGTATAGAAAAAAGTATTATATAAAGTAAATTATCATTTGAAAAGAAAAATAAGGTACAATTTTACATTAGCACCATATGAATGGAAATAGTACCAATCGAAAGACAACAACCAGTAGAGAAAACTTTCCAAAACGACTGCACTTCTATATGGTGCAGGATTCGAGAAAATGAATGATGAAATTATAATATTTTTCCACCTACAATATCTAAATCGGTACTTGCCACCATCTTAAAAAGCCAAGCTGCAAATATAGAAAATGGTATAAATAACTTAAGGAAATACAAGAAATTATAAAATCATTACTTTTCTTAAGATTCGTATAATCTATCTGACTTAAAACACTTCGATAATCTATCTGACTTCAAAACACGAAATAAATTAATAAAATAAGAGCGGCATTAAATGCGCAAGTCTTGAACCGAAAATTTTTCTTGGTCTGCAGCACCGCATCTTTGCTACTGAATATTAAACTCTGATTAGCTATCTTTTACGTCGTGCACTGAATATTAAACTCTGATTAGCTATCTTTTACGTAGCTTTAGATTTTCGAACGGGTTAGAGTTATTCTAACGATAACTATTCTGGAGATTAAGCCGAAAGTCGTGCAACCGGCCTTAAAAGTATTATAAATTATATAAGTTTGTGTGTAACAAACCAGTAATTGCACCAAATTTAGCCAATAAAAACAATTATAAATAAACGTTTATAATTGCAGGAATTATGAACATTTATTTAATGTACAGCTCCAGCCAAAATGTTTGTCACCTCACCAGATACGTTCGGCTTCCTTAAAATACTCAGCTGCAGCATCCAGTAGTTTCCTTGGTAACGTATGCACTAATCTGCTGGCAGAGGGATCGTCCATTATGTAGTTCGCTAGCAACAAAGGTAGGGTTCTGATAGCGGCGAGAGAACTGTGACGTATTTAAAATGAATATTAAAGTTTTCGTAGAAAACGAATGGCGTACTAATATTATGGCTTTCATAATAGGTAATAAAAAACCATGTGTGATAAGGGGAAGTGATAATTTTCCCTGAAATACTAATCAAGACATGTGCGATAGGTAGAAGTGATAATTTTTCCTGAAATACTAATCGAGATAGGGATGAGAATGACGTAGTCAAACGTCATCCTCATCTCTGCATCTCGACACTGAAGACAATGCCTTGTGCCATCATGAAAGAAATTAGAGAGTTGATAATCCACCATACAGAAAATGGTGTTTCGGTGAATGAAATTGCTGAACACCATAGAGAAAATGGTGTTTCAGTGATGAAATTGCTGAAATGCTGAACATCAGTAGGAGAACAGTTATTAGGAAATGCAAATATCCAGCAGAAAGACACATGTTGTCGCCACTTAAATCAACAGGCAGACACACAGTTATGGCGGAAGATGACATCCAGCGTGTAGTAGAAGCCTACCAGGAAAATCCGTTTAACACTGCCCCAACATTGAAGGCGGAATTGGATTTGGCGTGTTCGCTGACCACAGTTAAAAGGAGGTAAGCGTAACTCATACCTCACCTAAATTATTTAGTGTAAACTATACAGTTATTGGTGATTTGATTATTGAGCCGCTAAAATAAGAATAAAAGAATAAATATGTTCCAACGTTTTCTTAGGGTACTAAGAGAGTGTCTATTCTCATTTAACAGGTTGCAAGAACACAATTTGCACGGTTGCCGAGCAACCCAAAAACAGCTATCATCTCCAACCAACATTGTGGATAGGATAGGATTCTCCTACCAGCATGCATCATGGACGACGACTGATTGGAGCTGTGTGGTTTTCACCAATGAGAAAAAACTTTCTAAAGTGATAGCGATGGAACTGTGTGGGTCCGGCGACCTGTGGGACAGCATTTCGATGCTGCTTATGTCCATCCCAAAAGAACTGGTGGATGCTTTTCTGTAAGTAAGTGAATGTGGCCATTTGTTCAATTTCATACATCCCAATTACGGCAACGGAGGAAGATATATTCACATGTTACTTGAAATTTAAGAAAAAGAATTACCCACTTGCCTAGCAGCTAAACCTGTCGCGCTTTAATGAGATATATTTATAGTAATTGGTGTTTAATTCCTGTTCGGATACCTCTAGATTTTTTCAGGATAGTGGACAGAAAAAAATCTGGCACCCATCCAAGTAGCTCCACTAGAGCCAGAGTCGGCCAGATGGCCGCGTGGTAAAGCTATAGGTTACAACCTGGTGCTAGAGTCGGCCAGATGGCCGCGTGGTAAAGCTATAGATTACAACCTGGTGCTTTCAGGTTCAAATCCGGGTCCCACACCTCCAGTTTTTCAGGAGGGGTCCGGGCCCGGCCCTTTGAACCCCATCCTTCAATCATCCGGTTGACATCATGGGTGCTGGCCAGCCTGTGATGGGCTTTACACTTGGCCGCCGCCAGATAAAGTACAGTTCCTCGTTCATGCGATGTCAGGACATGATGATTATCAAGCTGCAGATTGAACCATGAATCATCAGAGGACAGTTGACCACTCATCACGGGTCCAATGACGATGCATACCGTTTATAGCCGAGCATATAGTCCAACATGATGGATACGATTTTGAATGTCGGCCGGATGGCCGCGGGATATCGAACAACATTCTTTGACTTGTCGTTTGCTTTTCTGATGTTTTTATTTAATAAAAAAAATCAAATTCTTGTTTTTTTATTGCTTCATATTCATTTTGAAGTATCTCCTAATTTTGTAAGCAATATATATGCCAAATTTTGTTTATCAAGAGAATTCTATATCTGCTAATTAAATAATACAATCAAATCTCGGTTCACGAACTTAATCCATTCCTGAAGGTTATTCATAAACCAAAATGTTCGTAAACCGAAACTATTTTGCCCATAGGAATTAATGTAAAATGGATTAATCCATTCCTATATCCCAGATGATTGCTTATTTAAACTCTTACAACATACTTTGTGAGAGTCTTTCCATACACACTGCTCTTCGTAAAGACTCTGGGTCATCCGCTACATCACTGTTACAAATCTCGGCTCTCTTTGAGAAAGCGGCAATTCTAGTATGGACCCCAGTCCATGTAGACATTCCCATCAACGAGGCAGTAGACATTTATCTCGAAGATTGACGTTATGACCGCTCGGTGCGCATGTGTTACATTTTCCAGATGCCATAACTGCCGCATTCTCGATCCAGTGGCAGGCATTACTTAGAAATTGGCAATCAATGATGGTGTTTCAGCATATCTGGCATTTTCAGTTTTGGCCAACCGAAGGGGTGTTCCACTCGAGAGCTGAAGATTATGTGACGCCTTCGCACAAATACAGCAACGTCAA
>AYEL01079909.1:0-68356 GCA_000484575.1 Olivierus martensii | reverse complement strand
TCTAAATAGTATTTCTAAGTTTCTCCTACGTTTACAACATGCTTCTACTATTTTGTCTAAACTACGACAGAAAAAAAGAGTTAATTAAGAAGAAAAACATTAAAATTATAAATCATTACTTTTCTTAAGATTCGTATAATCTATCTGACTTCAAAACACGAAAGAAATTAATAAAATAAGAGCTGCTTATTATTCATAGCATTAAATGCGCAGAACCTAAAAATCTTGAACCGAAAACTTTTCTTGGTCTGCGCACCGCCATCTTAGCTATTGACTCGCTAAAGTACTTTATGCCTCTTAAAGTTCTTTAAGGGACATCCGTTAACTTAAAGTACTTTAACTTTTAACGTATTTTAATATTTCGTGTCTGGAAAGCATTATTCTGTTAAATTCGACCTAAAAGTACTTTAAGAGGTCTAGTCTGTAACGGGTATTAGTCGCAATTTATTGACCTTCGCCTCAGGTGGAGATTAGGTAGCATGCATCTCAGTTGGATAGGTTAGATTAGTTTTGTTAAGCCGCTATATTCTCATGGGATATTCTGTATCTGGCGTCGGCCACGTACAGTGCCCATCACAGGCTGGCCAACATCCATGATAGGGTCTTTTTTGTCAACAGATGACGCCACACTCCATTCTAGTAGAATACTATGTGGCGGGGCGAAACAATCCCTTCCACAGACTGCCCACCCCTGGAAAAGGTCAGCCGGATTGTGGAGGACGGGAATCGACGGGTCGGGCCCAGACCCCATGATAAATATTTTCAAGGGGGAGACCAGAGACTCGAATCCGGGTCCCCCAGAGTGGAAAGCCAAAGCGTTTCCACGCGGCCAATCCGGACTACTCCTTGATAGAGTCAAGGTTGAAGGATGGGGTTCAACGGGCCTGGCCTGGACAGTTCTGGAAACTGAAGGTGTGGGAATAGGATTCGAACCCGAATCCTCCATGATGACCTACTCCATGATAGAGTCAAGGTTGAAGGATGGGGTTCAACGGGCCTGGCCTGGACAGTCCTGAAAACTGAAGGTGTGGGAATAAGATTCGAACCCGATCCTCCATGATGGTAAGCCATAGCTTTACCACGAGGCCATCCGGTCGACTATCCCAAATTGGACGTTGTCACTTCAACCCGTCGATTCTCTTAAACACCGAGCTAATTGTATTCGGAGGAAAAACGCCAGTTATATCCTCCATATTGATAATAAAAGATGAAAAATAAGAAACATAACAAAATGGCGAACTTCTTGTAATGTCCTCATATAAATGAATTTATTTTTGAATTCGAATATGACCTGATTTTACTATTTATTATTGATTTTTTCATATATTTGAGCTAAAAAATATTTTTATAAATTTCTTGTTAAAATTGCTCATCATAGTCTCTTTTTATATTGAAAAGGGTTTCAAAAATATAATTAAAAAAACGAGAAAATAAGAGGGTACATGCGATATTAACACCTAAAATTACGTATGCATAATATGCGTGTCAGCTTGGCATGTCAATGTTTTTATATTCTCAGATACAACGAATAACGGTCATAACAAGCTGCCTGGTTCCGTGATGTTATAATATGTGTGTCACCTTGGCATGTCAATGTTTTTATATTCTCAGATACAACGAATAACGGTTATAACAAGCTGCCTGGTTCCGTTATGTTCATTATAAAAAGATTTCGCCATAGTTTATATTAGCATTTGGTTACATTTATTATATTCTTTAACTTCCAAAAAAATTTTTGGAACCAGATAATAATACACAAAATAAATTTGGAACCAGATAAATGGAAAAAATAAAAACCACTTGATTTATATTAAGTAGTCTTTATTTTTCTAACAATTCTAAATTAAACATAAATATTTTATATCTTATTAAGAAAAAATTGTTTTAATCATAGAGTTATAAAAACTCTAATAATTTTTACAGTGTGACATCACAATTTGCCTGAAACCTTTCACTTCCCTACGTTATTTATCGGCATAAATCTAATACCTAACAGTGTGACGAAGTTTATGGATGCTCTCTATGTCTCTATACAGCATATACTATATTGGCATTTGGTTACATTTATTATATTCTTTAACTTCCAAAAAAATTTTTGGAACCACATAATAATACACAAAATAAATTTGGAACCAGATAAATGGAAAAAAATAAAAAACACTTGATTTATATCAAGTAGTCTTTATTTTTCTAACAATTCTAAATTAAACATAAATATTTTATATCTTATTAAGAAAAAATTGTTTTAATCATAGAGTTATAAAAACTCTAATAATTTTTACAGTGTGACATCACAATTTGCCTGAAACCTTTCACTTCTCTACGTTATTTATCGGCATAAATCTAATACCTAACAGTGTGACGAAGTTTATGGATGCTCTCTATGTCTCTATACAGTATATATGTTACAGGACAAACCCGAATTCAGGAAATACTAGAATTTCCTAGTCAAAACGAGAACGTCCTAGTATTTCCTAGGACGAACTCGAAATGCCAAATATTTCTTATTCGAAGTCCGGAATTTCCAGTTTTTACTAGTCAACACCCGAAGTGCTTCTTAATTAACTCGTTTTTGTGTCGTAGTTTAGACAAAATGGTTAGAAGCATGTTTTAAATGTAGGAGAAACTTAGAAATACTATTTAGAAGTCCGAAACTTTCTTTAAAATAAACAACTTTCTTATTCAAAAATGGTTAGAAGCATGTTTTAAATGTAGGAGAAACTTAGAAATACTATTTAGAAGTCTGAAACTTTCTTTAAAATAAACAAGAAAAAAATACAAAGATGTGTTATTAGACTGCAATAGGCACAAAATTTGGAGATGATAAAGTTTCCCTAATTAATATACAACGATACTGTAGATCGGTTATCTTATAGTTTAATGTAATCAAAGATTTTGGTACGACAGGAGAAAACATCCCTGCGAAATTTCGTCCTCCCCTTTACCTTATCCCCTAATTTCACACTCCTAAGTTTATTGATGAAGATCCCATATGGGGCAGAAGCCCCATTCTGTTAAACGATTTTAGATGTATCTTATCATTCCGAATCGAATGCAATCAACTTAAATAAGCTAGGACTTATTTTTACGAAGTTACGTGATTTTTCCCTTCAGAATCACGTTTTTTATGATTTTCTGCAAAACTTATATAGATAATCGGATATTTTAAAAGATTTTAGATCTATCGTATCATTCCGAATCGAATCCAATCAACTTAAATAAGCTACGACTTATTTTTACGAAGTTATGTGATTTTTCCCCTCTACACGATATATTCGTTCTGAAGCTTGGTAGAATTCTCAAATATTTAAATTTTTTATTGTTTTGTATATAAAACATCTATTAATATAGAACTTTGAAGATTACCTTCGTGGAAAGAGATAAATTCTACCACTAGATTGTGCTGTAAAGTTCTGTCGACTTGTTTATATTTATGTGGAGCTTAAGGAGAAAATGAAAGTAGAACTTTGAAGATCATCTTTGTCAGACAGTGGAAAGAGATAAATTCTACCACTAGATTGTACTGTAAATTTCTGTCGACTTGTTTATGTGAAGCTTAAGCAACCTGAATCATAATTTTGCTCGTTTCAGTTTATGTTATCAGTTTCAGTTTTCTGGTATAGTGGATTCCATGTCTTACTCAATAATTAAGTGACGAACAATAGTAGAGCCGAAATTTGGACTGTGGTTGTAAACAGAAGAACCTTAGAACTGCACTTACTTTGCTTGAATATTCTCTCCAAATGGATCATCAAAAGCGCCGGAAAGTCATAATAACCGAATAGTATAGGATTTTAGATTAGAGCAGTGGCATAGCTAGGGGTGAGTGGAGGCATTAAGTGACGAACAATAGTAGAGCCGAAATTTGGACTGTGGTTGTAAACAGAAGAACCCTAGATGTCAAATGAACTGCACTTACTTTGCTTGAATATTCTCTCCAAATGGATCATCAAAAGCGCCGGAAAGTCATAATAACCGAATAGTACAGGATTTTAGATTAGAGCAATGGCATAGCTAGGGGTGAGCGGAGGGTGCGGTCAGCTCCGGGCAGCACTTTTTTCGGGGTGACATTTTTGGTTAAAATTTTTTGTTAAAAATTTTTTAAATTTAATTTCGTATTTTAATTTGTAAACAAAAGGAATAAAATTATTTTTTCTTAAACTTAATTTTCAAATTGTGTCTAAATAGGTTTGATATGTATTATGTATTTCTCAAAGGAAGAAAAAATAACTGACTCCCGACTCCTTAAGTCCCTACTTACCTAGAGCTATAGCTATATACGTATATCATTTCTAACTATTTAAGGAATGATAGTAAGTTATGAATAATATCAATTATCTAAATTTATGAAAATATTTATGTGAAGTCGGAGTCGGAGTCGGAGTCGGATCATTTACTATCCGACTCAGCAACCCTGGTGGAGGGTACGGTCCGCTCCGGGCAGCACTTTTTTCGGGGTGACATTTTTGGTTAAAATTTTTTGTTAAAAAATTTTTTTAATTTTAATTTCGTATTTTAATTTGTAAACAAAAGGAATAAAATTATGTTTTCTTAAACTTAATTTTCAAATTGTGTCTAAATAGGTTTGATGTGTATTATGTATTTCTCAAAGGAAGGGCGGCAATTGACAGACCGCCCCAGACGGCTCGAACTGTAGCTACGACACTGCATCAGAGACATTTAGGATAGACATCTCAAAGGAAGGGCGGCAATTGACAGACCGCCCCAGACGGCTCGAACTGTAGCTACGCCACTGCATCAGAGAGACATTTAGGATAAATCTATAAGAAATTTTCACAAATTTCTTAGCGGTATTAATCCAATGAAGAACTAAATTTTTGTCAATCTTCGACCAGAACCAAATGATGGGAAGAGAGGAGGGATTCGGATTTCCAATAGCAATTCGAAGTCAATCCTCGGACCAATCACATTGGATCCTGAAATTCCTTAAAAAAGATGTGGCTGAGATCCTGTCAGGTCCTTTTTAAGTGGTATATAGGTTTAGCTTGTGTTGTATTTCGTGAAATTTTTCTGCTCATGTGCCAACATCCATCGGCAATATGCAGACTTTAGAATTTTCTCTCTTTGAAACAGAATCCAAGTATGATTTCATTCAAAAGGATTATTCGATTATCTTGGAATCTGCTCATGTGCTAACATCCATCGGCAATATGCAGACTTTAGAATTTTCTCTCTTTGAAATAGAATCCAAGTATGATTTCATTCAAAAGGATTATTCGATTATTTTGGATTATTATTTTTAATTGATGTAACTATGGCTTATCAGATCTTTCCTTTCCTAGAGACGAATAGAGGATTGAAATATATCTATGATACCGATGTCGACGGCAATCCTAATGAACATGATTTATTTTTCCCATTAATTTTTGTAAATACGGCTTGTATAATTTAATAAAATTTTATTCTTTTGATATCATAATTAAAAATTCAACTGAAAAACTGCTCTTCCGGTTTCGGTTCGATTTCCTCGCAACACTTGTCGGCGTACGTACTCGTATAACTCTCAAGTTCAGTCTAGAGTCCCTAGATAGGTAGAGTAGCGCATTCCTTTTCGCCACCAGATGCCGCCAAATCTACCATTTTATATCCTATTAGAGAGGGAGTTAGCGTTGCGTTCATAGCCTTTCTGATTATTTAAGAACATGCCTTGTTATAATGCTGTAAATTGTTCTAATCGAACAGAAAAGGATCATAGATTCTTTGCTTTGCCGCAAGATAAAAGAAATTAGAGATAAAAAGAAGTGGTTACAAAATATTAGAAAGAAAACTTTTCCAAATATGATCTTCGTTTGCCAGGTAAGCAACTGTTGTCTTTATAAATTAGAAAAGAAATATAGTATTATGGTTTACTTTCTATAAAGAATACCCGTGATTATCGATCGACAGCAGGATATAAAATGGCAGCTGAATGCGGTATTCTATCTATCTAGGGACTTTAGTTCAGTCGTGTCAGAAAGACTAGAGAAAGACGATTTCTACAAAATGATTACAAATGTTCAGAGTAAAGAAGTGTCAAATATATCTTACCTGTATCTGATGTTAAACTGCAATTTGGTTTTCTAAAATCGGCAAATGTTTTTCCATTCATAAGTGGGAGTACAAGATACGAGGCCAAGATATCTCCGAAGGAACCATCATCTTTTTGCTGGGAAACTAAATAACTAAAAGCGTTTATTATATTCCAGAAATTTTCATCATTATTATCTATCGTTTCTATAGAGAGTAGTGCCTAAAAGATAATTTTATAAATATTAATTATAATAATGCAAAAAATAAATTCTAAATAAATAATAAAACTTACGTGAATTAAAAGGGCAGATGTATAAATATTTCCGAAACTTCCGTCTTTATTTTGCAATTTTGCAAAGTCACGTTTTGCTTTATTCAGATCTAAAAACGGATTCGTTTCATTCTTCGATATACCTTCAGTAAAATTCTGCTGATATGCTTTAGTTTTATTTTGAAGACAATTTAATGCCATTAAAGCGTAGGCACGAAAATCTATTTAAATAAAAAATTCAGTGTTTAAAAATTTTAGCATTATTTAAGTTTGTTTTTAAATTCGTATTATTTAAATTCAGTTACTCCTCATTTAACGACCGAGTTCCGTTCTCATAACTTGGTCGTAGAACGAATTGACCGGTAAGCGAGTAACTTGTTCCTATATATTTAGAAAATATTAAAGACGGATGGTTAAGGACGGGGATCGTCAAACTGGACCCAGCATCCCGAAAAATCTTTTCAGGAGTTACTAGACCCTGTACGCGAACCCAGTTCCTCCTGCTTGGCACGCCGACAGCGTTACTATTCGGCCACATATTAATTAATCTAATAGTGGCCAGAGTCCGGCCACTGTTAGATTAGTTAATCCGATATATCCCACGAGGGATATTCTGTATCTGGCGGAGGCCATTTATAGAAAACATCACAGGTTGGCCAACACCTATGATGGGATCATCCGGAGAGTTGAAGAATAGGGGTTGAATGGGCCGTGCCGGGCCCGGACTCCTCCTGAAAAACTGGAAGTTTGGGACCCGGATTTGAACCCGGATCCTCCAGAGTGAAAAGCTACAGCATTATCACGCGGCCATCCGACCGACCTATATTATTTATAAGAACATTCTATCATTCTGTGGGTTTTTTCTAATATAACATTAGAACTAATTAAGTTTTTATGAAAATTGTTATAGATATTCTAGCATTAAAATTGATTTTGATGCCATATATTGTCACTGAGTAGTTTAATTATTTAAAAATGGAAGACTTTTAAATTTTTCACATACAACTCTAATATTTTTTCAACTAATTGAAGGATTTTTATTAAAATTTAGCAGAAAAAGCACATGTGTTAAAGATGAAAATAACATTAAATATATCGTTTAATTCTATATTTTCAGCTATTTATAAATTGCTGACATTAAAGTTTCGAAGTTTTCCCTGACAATATTTGATTTGCTGTATATAATAGATTTTATTAAATTCGACAAAACATTCATGCCATTAGATAACTTAAATTACAACATTATAATTATTCCAAAACAGCAGACATCTTTGCATTGAATATATCTGAGTGAAAGTAAAAGATTACAATAGTTCCTATTGAAATTGTTTTGTATTAATTTAATATATCATAATTAATAATCTTCTAGTATTTTATGTATAGGCCTACTAGTTGTTTCTATCTATATCCTATGTATACTATATTATTTTCTTTCATTAGAAAATTCACTAATATGAAAAAATGATAGTATAAATAAAATTACTTTAAACAATACCTATCAAATGGGGTAGGTTTTCTTTAAATAATAAATCTCTTAATTCCATAATTTGTTTTGTTGAAAGAGTTCCATTAGAATTACAAATTGCCAGAGCAACCATAGGATTAACTGAATCAGAGTCTTCTATTCTTTCTTTTAAAATTTCCACTAAATCAAATCCTTGAAAATTTCTTGGATTAGTGCATGTAACTAACAGTGAATTAACATATAATGCCAATTCATGTGTTTGAAATTTTCTGATATCATTCCTGAAAAGAAAAAAATATCTTTTTAGTTTGAAATATCTAGGCACATAGAATGAACCAAATATATGCCATATTGCACATTACAACAGCAATAATTCAGAAAGTTGAAGTTCCATTTGTTTCACTATTATTTGAGAAGTTAGATTTCCGAGATTGAAATCTTCTGAAAGGTTGAGAGTCACAACAGCCCTATTTGTATCTTTTCCCCAACTCCAGTTTTCCCTTCGTTGTTTATTCAACCATAAGCATCCATTTTCTCTGCTCTTTTCAACTCCTGGAATATCTTTTATACGGAATCCTTTTACTAAAATGAAATGTTATTATACGGCGTTATCTGAAATAATTTTAATATTTAAAATCATATAATATTCCTTACAACAGTTTTGTTCATCAGAATTATCATCGCAATCTTTATAACCATCACATGCCCATTTTAATGGAATGCATTTTCTGTTGTTGGCACAATATATTTGATTTTGGCCACAGTGAGGATAATCTGAAAGAAATTATTTAAATAAAATATAAAAATTTTACTTAAAAAATTTTTTTTCCACAAAAATTCACTGTAAATATACGTTTTTACGTAATAAAAATTATAATTTATCAAATATAATATATAAATATAATTACATTTAACTCATGTAGTAAGAATATTATAAATTTAAATTTAACAATTAATTAATGAATAAAATATTCTATTCTTAAGAATTCATAGTTTTCGGCAATAAAATCGATATTTTGCTTAATAAAATTTTATAATTATTTATTAAAAGTATGCATATACAGAATTTAAGTTATGTATAACTCTACAACATATTTCTTAAATTAACCTATAAAAAAAATAAATAAATTTCAACTTTGTAAAACATGAAATTTAAAATTTTTCATTGAAAATTTTTGAATTAGCTGCTATTAAATTATTGAATCAAAATAAAAATATTGCATTTATTATTTTTTATTTTATTATTTGGATTTTTATTTTATATTTCTGTAATTATTTAAAAATCAGCTATACTTTATATTTTGTTTCATTCATGATTTTTTATTCGATTTTGGATAAAAAAAAAAAAAAAAAAATTAAAAAAAAAAAAAAAAAAAAAAAAAAAAAAAAAAAAAAAAAAAAAAAAAAGTGGAATATCATCATCACTTTTCCTGTCTAAATTTCTGTGGATTGCATTTCTCCTAACTTTGGAAGCTAGTTTAAAAAAATTCTTTCTGCTTGATCCATAGAATATAAAGTAGTTTAGATTTTCTGTAGTGAGAGAGAAAATCGAGATACTTTGCTTAGCTTTGCATCGCGATATACAGAAGTCATATATAAAAATATCTTTAAATTTCAGCAATTTTACAGAAGAGAAGACATAAAAATGTTGTATGTAATTTTTCGATCCAAGAAAAAAATTGATTTTATTTGTTTAACTCGTTTACCTCACTCCAGTAACGAAAATATTTAATTAAAATCTCGTTAATAACATGATGAATATTCAAATTTTATTCTTCATAAAATTATAATCAAAATTTATAAGAAATGTAGATAAAATTTTAATTATAAGCGATCGATTAAACTTATCTATTAAAATCAAAATTTATTATTATTATTCTGTATATCTATATTTATTAATAATGTGATTGTATAAGCTCTCCTGTCTATAGAGCTTATACGACTACAAAATTTGAAGATTTCTTATTAAATTTATAAAATTATTTAATCCAGAATTTATTGATCTATTATACTGTATGAATTCATGAATTCATATCGAATGCAATACTTTCGGAAGTGGAATAATATATAGCTAAGCTAATAAAAAGAAATCTATTTTTTGGATTTATTTATTAATATAATATAGAATAATAATCCAATCTTAAATCGAGATTATTATATTAATAATGTACGCTCTAAGCATATAAATCACATAATTCGCAGTTAGCATTCAGCATTAAATGTGATTAAAACTTATTATTGTACTATAAAAGAATTTTATATTTGCTTTAATTTAATATGATACAGTGCTGTTATGTACTTTTTTTTTTTTTTTTTTTTTTAATATTTTGAGATAAAATTCCTACTAAAATAATGTATAAACACAAATAAGTATAACTGAATGATATCGCACATATGATGATATCTATATTTGTTGCACAATTTATATAGTGAATAGTTCATTTAAGACGATAATTCAAGAAACGTTCTTCAAAATTCTCTCTCTCTCTCTCTAACTGTACAGTAAATTATTACTAGAGGACTTATACAATAATATACAGTATTAATTCGTCACTATCTAATTATTTATAACACAATATATCGTCTAGCACAATTCAAGACATAATATTCAGTTTATAACATATTACAGAATCCTTATATTACACAATATTAATTATTATTATAAAGTTCCGTCAGTTTTATCAATGTCCAATAATAAAATTATTATAAATTTAAATCATGTTTATTTAATTCAAAATAACACATAAATTTGTATTTCCTATAATTTACAAAAACAATCACATACGATAATTATATGCCTAGAGTGTGCTGTTGCTACAATCACACACGTGTATTTTAACCTCCTTGCGATAATTATAGGCCTAGAGGTGCTGTTGCTATGTCTTGGATGATTCTATTAATCTTTTATCATCACAACTTCGAAAAGGCGTATTAATTTATAATGCACTTGTTCCAATAATTGTTTCATTACCTTTATTAAACATTGACCATTATTTTGCGCATTTTTCTAGCGATATAGGCTTAATATACCTCATCAAGGCTAACGAATGTGGTAATGAATTGATCTACAATCATTTTAGTCATTATTCTGGACGATTTAACTCCGTTTTCCGCAATTTAATAAAAATGGCTATAATTAATTGAATAAAAATATCTATTATATTCTCCATTATAACGCAATTGTCTCCCAAGGAAATAATTCCTGATTATCCGAATGTCCATTTAAAAGAAGTAAAGAAATAGGTAGGTAGAGCAGACGGCACTTATCCACGAGGACATAAATAATTAGTCGCCTATCTCTAAAAGATCTCTCATTGGAGGACTTTTACCTTCTACTGAGAGGGTAGTAGGCCTATTCTGTCCCCGGACCTACAGGGGAGCAGTTAATTATCAACTATATTTTAAATAATAAAATCAAATAAGTAATGAGGAAAAGGAATATTCCAATTTTAATAATACTACTAGAATTATTATAAAATGAAGAGTCTATACCTTGGGAGCTTGTTTTGATTGTTGAATCTAATGATAAATCATTTAAATTTTTTGTACCGAATTCGGTTACTTGAACGCGGTTCGATCTGTGCCTAGTAGGAACAGGTAGAATCCAAGGCTGATCGGGAACACATCCTTGACTTCTCAATGCGTATTGGTGGGCGATACTACCGGTCGTCGTGATGTTTGGCCAGGTGAAGTTGCATTGGATGTTTGAGTAACATATTTTTCCCAATAATTAAAATAATTTTGATCTATTATATCATCATTTTCTGATAATTCCTGAGTTGGAATATTTGTCATCTCCGAATTATTTTGTACTGGAGAATTGACTAGATCTTCATAAATATTGTCTCCTAAAGCTCCTAACTTTAGGAGATTGGTTTTAATCGGTTGGCATGTACTTGTTGTTTCTTATGTGTTTTGATATGCTGGATTTCGAAGTTTACCGGTCTATATTGTTTTATTATCCGATAAGGACCAGTACTTGTGTTTCAGTGGCTTTACTTGTGTTTCATTGAGATAAACTTTATCCCCTAACTGGAATTCATAGCTTTTGTGTTTTTTATCGTGATAAATTTTTCGTTTATCTGTCCTTTCTCTTGAATATGTTTTAACTACTACATATACATTTTGAAGATGAGCTAATAATTCCGATTTGTAATTTGTGTCTAAATCATATATTGGACGATTAGGTGTGACATCAATATCAAAAATATAGTTTGGATTGCGTCCATATATTAAAAAGAAAGGGCTCTAACTAGTGGAATTATGATCTATGGTATTATAAGCATACACTGCGAATTTTATCCACTCGTCCCAATCTCTCTGATCTTTTTATGCATAATGGGCTATAATATCTACTAATGTCTTATTAAAGCACTCTACAATGCCATTTGATGCAGGATGATAAGCAGTAGTATATAACCGTTTTATATGTAATAATTTGCAAATTTCTTCCATCAACTGAGCTAAAAAGTTAGCACCTCTGTCAGTTAAAAGTTAGTCAGGCAGAGAATGCCTTAGTACTATATATTCTACGAAAGCCTTAGTGATTGTATTAACTTTTTGATCAGGTAAAGCAGCACATTCTGCATATCTCGAGAAATGATCTACCATTACTAAAACATATTTGTTTCCCTTATTAGTAATTGGAAATGGTCCTAAAATATCCATTCCCATTCGAGAAAATGGAGAATTAAGTTCGGAAAACTTCTGAAGTGGTTGCTGCAAATACGGATTTATTCTTTTTTGTAAGCTACATTTTTCACATCTTTCGCAATAGACTTTTATATCCTTTTGAAGATTAGGCCAAAAAAATTGTGTTTCTAATTTTTTCTCATCTTTTTACTGCCCAAATGACCAGAAGAAGGGATATTATGAAATAGTTTTAATATATATCCAACTAAAGACTTTGGAATTATCATTTGATGCCATGTTTCGCATCTATAACTAGGGGTTCGAACGTGATATAAAATATCATCATTGTCTAAGAAAAATGTTTCTAACTGATCAGGAAATTTTTCATTAGCATTTACTCTTAAATTTTCTTTAATAATTGTTCTAATTTTATTCCAAAGTGGATCTTTTATTTATGCTTCTTTAATATCCTGTTTACTATAAAGCGGTCTGTATTTGGTCACTTGACGAACTGGAATCCTACTGAGTGTGTCTGCATTACTATGAGATTTTCCTGGTTTATGTGATATCAAAATCATACTCCTGTAAGCTCAAATTCATCGAGCTAACCGTGAGCTCGGATCTTTTACATTGATTAGCCACTTAAATGGTCTATGATCGGTGACAATAGTAAACTTACGACCATATAAGTACAGCCTAAAATGTTTTATTGCCCAAATAACAGCTAGACATTCGCGTTCAGTGGCACTGTAGTTGCGTTCAGCTCCTCTCAATTGTCTAGTAGACAATTGAGAGGAGCTGAACGCGTATGCAATTGGAAAATCTTCTTGCCCATGACCTCGTGATAAAATTGCTCCTAAAGCTACAGTGGAAGCATCAATAGCTAAGATAAATGGCTTTTCAAAGTCGGGATGTTTCAGTAAAGGCACAGATATTAATATCTGTCTTAAGCGATCAAAAGCTGTTTGTTGGGGTTCTCCCCATTGAAATTTGACCTTATCTTTTAATAATTCTGTTAACGGTTTTGCAGTTTGTGCATATTTGTCAATATATCTCCGATAGTATCCAGTCAATCCCAGAAATGCTAGAATTTTTCGCTTGCCATATGGGTGTTGAAAAGTTTTCTACACACTGAATTTTCTCAGGATCTGGTTGGATTCCATTTCCTGAAACAATATGTCCTAAAAATTTTACTTCGCGTTTTAAAAAATGGCATTTCTTTGGTTTTAATTTTAAACCAGCGGCTCTTAATCTTTTAAATACATATTCTAAGCGTTCCAAATGTGTTGATAAATCGGGACTGTAAGTAAGTATGTCATCCATATATACGAGACAAATTTTCCCTTTTATACCACTTAATACTAGATCCATAAGACGTTGCCAGCTAGATGGTGATCCTTTTAAACCCATAGGCATTTTCGTAAATTCCCATTTCCCATTAATTGTGGAGAACACTGTTTTCTCCTTTTCTTTTACGCCCATCTGCCAAAATTCGGAAAGGGTATCTATGACTGAAAAATATTTTGCGTTTCCGAGCATACTGAGAGCTTCCAGTATTTGAGGTAATGGGTAAGGATCTATTCTAGTTATTTTATTTAATTTTCGATAATCTATCACAAAGCGCATAGTTCCATCCTTTTTCTTTACTAATAGAGCAGGACATTTAGAAGGGAGCTGACCAAGGAGATTTAGAAGGTTGAATAACGCTGCCTTCCAACAATTCATCGACAATTTTATCCATTTGTTCTCTCTGCGCATAAGGGATGCGATAAGGTGCTTGATAAATGGGAGGCGAATCACCTGTGTTGATCTCATGCTCGATCCAATCACAATATCCTAAATCTAAATTATCTGTTGGAAAAATATCTTTGTGAGCGCAAAGAAGAGGAGAAAGAGCTTTTCGTTGCTATTTATTCCTTTCCAGTTGAAAAGTTGTTCAAATTCTCTATTTGTCAATCGTTTTCTTTGTTTCTTTATATCTATATTCTTAACAGTCATATTGACTTCCGAACCTTCCTCTATCGCTAGAACAAAAGTGCCTATAGGAGTGTTTTTACGTAATGTTATTAATTGTTCTGTTACATTCATTATTTGGATGGGTATATTTCGTTTTTCATTTACTTTTACTAAAACTCTGGCTTCGATTAATCCATTACATCGCAAGCGTTCCGGTTCTACAACTCCTATAGTTCCAGGATTTAGCATCCCTGTATTGGAGATTTTAGCCGATAGAATTACTTCTGACCTTGGAGGAATTTTACATTTGTTAGCTAGTCGAACTAAACGCACGATATTTATTTGTTTATCGACTGTTTTATTTCTATTTATTTTATTAGCACATGATTCTCTTTTATGTTCCTGAAAAGCAATTGATGGTATTACTGTGGTTGCAGAAAATATATTACTGCGTTCAATGTTATTACTAAAATCTTCGCCGGATGGAAAAGTTAATTTTAATATATCAAAATTTGTATTTATTCTGAATCGTCTCAAAATATCGTGACCTATAATTCTCTTATGTGGATTCGTTATTAAGGAATCAACTACATAACACGGATGCATGAAAGAAAGCGGTCCTTTTTGTATGTTTAGATTGTACATACCTACGCAAGATATTGGGTGACCTGTAATACCTAGAAGTTCAGCAGGTTTGCTTCTTAATTTAGAAAGTTTTCTTTTAGTCGTATCTAAAATATTTTTGGTAATTAAGGTAACATGAGAGCCAGTATCTATCAACAACAGATAATTATTGTCTTCTATTTTACATTTAATGACTGGATCACCTAATTGATTTTCCCAATTAGCTGTCTGATTTAGTTTTATGTGTCTTTTATCCATACATTTTTTCTATATTTCCTATAATTTTCTCGATTTTTGTTTATAATAAATGGTCATCGAACATCTCTCTTTAAATGAGTAGACCCCTTTTTTATTGTCCCCTCTCGTTCCTTGGAGCGACAGGGATCTCATCCCGTTTTTTGAAGTGTCTACTTGATTATTATTTGTGTATGGATTATTAAAAGTATATAAACGAGTTTTACAATCTCTTGCGAAATGACCTCTATTTTTACAGTTAAAACATATTATTTCCGGTCTAAAAATTTCTGATCGGGGTGACGCAAAATTTTTGGCCTGAGCATCTTTGTATTGTCTCCGGGACAGCAAATGTTGACTACTAAATCAGATGCAATAAGGTGCTTGATAAATGGGAGGCGAATCACCTGTATGGATCTCATGTTCAATCAATCACAATATCCTAAATCTAAATTATCTGTTGCAAAAATATCTTTGTAAGCGCAAAGAAGAGGAAAAAGAGCTTTCTTTTCGTTGTTATTTATTCCTTTCCAGTCGAAAAGTTGTTCAAATTCTCTATCCGTCAATCGTTTTCTTTGTTGCTTTATATCTGTATTCTTAACAGTCGTATTGACTTCCGAACCTTTCTCTATCGCTAGAACAAAAGTGCCTATAGGGGTGTTTTTATGTAATGTTATTAATTGTTCTGTTACATTCATTATTCAGATGGGTATATTTCGTTTTTCATTTACTTTTATTAAAACTCTGGCTCCAATTAATCCATTACATCGCAAGCGATCCAGTTCTACAACTCCTATAGTTCCAGGGTGTAGTTTCCCTGTATTGGAGATTTTAGCCAATAGAATTACTTCTGACCTTGGAAGAATTTTACATTTGTTAGCTAGTCGAACTAAATGCACAATATTTATTTGTCTATCGACTGTTTTATTTCTATTTATTTTATTAGCACATGATTCTCTTTTATGTTCCTGAAAAGCAATTGATGGTATTACTGTGGTTGCAGAAAATATATTACTGCGTTCTATGCTATTACTAAAACTTAACTCTTCGCCGGATGGAAAAGTTAATTTTAATTTATCAAAATTTATATTTATTCTGAATCACCTCAAAATATCGTGACCTATAATTCTCTTATGTGGATTCGTTATTAAGGAATCAACTACATAACACGGATGC
This sequence comes from Olivierus martensii, assembly GCA_000484575.1. NCBI lineage: Eukaryota > Metazoa > Arthropoda > Arachnida > Scorpiones > Buthidae > Olivierus > Olivierus martensii. The sequence continues at coordinate 51,968 of AYEL01079909.1, read as the reverse complement.
ATGAAAGAAAACCATCCTAACTGTATTTTTATATTATAAATGCCTACGCAAGATATTGAGTTACCTGTAATGCCTAGAAGTTCAGCAGGTGCTTCTTAATTTAGATGGTTTTCTTTTAGTTGTATCTAAAATATTTCTGGTGATTAAGGTAACACAGGAGCCAGTATCTATCAACAACGGATAATAATTGTCTTCTATTTTACATTCAATGACTGGATCACCTAATTGATTTCCCCAGTTAGCTGTCTGATTTAGTTTTATAGAAGGATCTTTTATCTGTACATTTTTTTTAATATTTCCTATAATTTTCCCGATTTTTGTTTATAATAAATGGTCGTCGAACATCTCTCTTTAAATGAGTAGACCCCTTTTTTATTGTCCCCTGCCGTTCCTTGGAGTGAGATGGGATCTCATCCCGTTTTTTGAATGAGTGTCTACTCGATTATTATTTGTGTATGGATTATTAAAAGTATATAAACAAGTTTTACAATCTCTTGCGAAATGATCTCTATTTTTACAGTTAAAACATATTATTTCCAGTCTAAAAATTTCTGATCGGGGTGACGCAAAAGTTTTGGCCTGAGCATTTCCGTATTGTCTCTGGGACGGCAAATGTTGACTACTAAAACGCTCTCGTTGTAAAGAGTTGTTAAATTCCTTATTTATAAACGGCTGTGTATTCCTATTTCTATTGGAAATGGCATCCGCGAATTCTGATGAATATGGTGATTTAACAAATGTTTGTCGGGGTTGTTCAAACCTAACCTGTTTTAGCGGTCCTCTCATTGGTCCAGAATATTTTTCCTGTTCAAAATTTTGAGTTTGTCTACCTATTGGAATATTCGACTGAGAATCAGCAGATAATTTAGTAACATGCACAGATATAGTAATAATAAACGGCTGTGTATTCCTATTTCTATTGGAAATGTCATCTGCGAATTCTGATGAATATTGTGATTTAACAAATGTTTGTTGGGATTGTTCAAACCTAACCTGTTTTAGCGGTCCTCTCATTGGCCCAGAATATTTTTCCCATTCAGAATTTTGAGTTCGTCTACCTATCGGAATATTCGACTGAGAATTAGCAGATAATTTAGTAACATGCGCAGATGTAGTAATATTTGGATTTTCCCTACAGTGTATATTAGTTCTAGAAGCTGCATTTAAGTCCTGACTGTTAAACGACGAATTATTGTTTACATAAGACAACATAAATCTATCTGCTTCCCTATTTGAGGTTTCTCCTCTTAATGTGGCAGTCAAATCTGATCTTAATTGTTGGATTTCATTTCTTAAATCGGCCATTTCAAAATCAGTTGCACTGATATGGTACCGAGGTTTCATCAAACGTTTGATCATTTCTTCGGACGAATTATTGTTTACATAAGACAACATAAATCTATCTGCGTCCCTATTTGAGGTTTCTCCTCTTAGTGTGGCAGTCAAATCTGACCTTAATTGTTGAATTTCGTTTTTTAAATCGGCCATTTCAAAATCAGTCGCACTAATATGGTACCGAGGTTTCATCAAACGTTCGATCATTTCTTCGTTTGTAGCCATTGTAACTGCCTCTTCAAAGCTTTCTGGATTTTTAGACATAACTTGTCGGCGAATAGACAGCAACTATCCCAACAAAAATTGTAATTGCAGTTTCAAGTTTAATTCATTTTCTATACATCTTTCGATTAATTCAATCCCGATACAAATTGTAATTGCAGTTTCAAATTTAATTCTTTTTCTATACATCTTTCAATTAATTCTCTTTCCCTATCTGTAGTAGCAGCAGCTGGTTCCAGCGACATCCCCACAGCTAGCCCTTGTAATCGCACTGCGTATGTTTGTACGTCTTCGTCTTTGCCTTGGATACATTGAAAAAATTTCTGCGTGCGTACTGATAGTGGTTCAGTATCGAATCTAGCGATCATTATGCGTTTAAATTCATCGTAATCTGTAATACTTTTCAATTTATGTCCGCGATAGGCAAATTCTCTTGCTATTCCTGCTAATTTACATCGAGCAACTCTTAATTTCTCAATATCATTCCACTGATGCAATTCTGCTAATTCTTCTAACTGTTCAAAAAATGTTCTGACCTTAGGCCCTAAGTCGCCTTTAAAGCACAATAGTTCTGAGTATTGATGCAATTCTGCTAATTCTTCTAATTGTTCAAAAAATGTTCTGACCTTAGGCCCTAATTCGCCTTTAAAGCTAGGCAAAATAATCCTGAGCGATGCGAAAGATTTTGTTATTCCCTGAACTCCTCCAACTCCTTCATCTCTATTTTCGAGCACCATTGTGAATTTTTTTTTCCCTTTTCCAATATTATTTTCTATGTTTTTTTCTCTTTTCGCAGTCCCCTTTTTCTCACTACCCCACTTCTGACACCAATGTGGAGTATTGTGATCTATTGTGTGTCAGATGGAACTCCTCCAACTCCTTCATCTCTATTTCGAGCGCCATCGTGAATTTTTTTTTTCCTTTTCCAATATTATTTTCTATTTTTTTCTCTTTTCGCAATCCCCTTTTTCTCACTATCATACTTTCCTGACACCAATGTGGGATTTCGCGATCGGTACGTGTCAGATGGCCAAATTATAAATTAATATTTTATTTATTTAAAGACACATGAGTAAGGGTGCTCAGAGTCCGAAGGTGTTGGAAGGTTAAAGAATAACCACATTTATATATTTAAATAATAAAACATATATTTAACAAAAAAAAACAGTACATAAATTTAACTAAAACATTTAAATAGAAAACGTTAAATGACATATAATTACATTAATTATCAAGGAATCTGAGGAACAATCCATTATAAAATTATATAAAAATTTTAACGAATACAAATAAGGAAAAAAGATCAAACTATGATATAAATTATCTAATTGTTAATTTGAATTTTAAGTCCAATTACTCGCGTATGCGTTTAACATACCCAGACAGAGACAGTATATTCTTCTTTCTTCTTTATTTTACAATAATAATTATATACAAAAACATAAGTCTCGACGAAACACGAGATATTATGGCGACGACACGAGATCACATTGAGAACAGGTATCGCCAGGAACATGATAATGTAAACGAAAGATTAACTTGTAAAAACAAAGTACGTGGGAAGGAGAAAAGAAAATAGATAAGAAGAGAAAGTCCAAGTCAGAGTGAGAGTGAACATACAAAAACATAAGTCTCGACGAAACACGAGATATTATGGCGACGACGCGAGATCACATTGAGGACAGGTATCGCCAGGAACATGATAATGTAAACGAAAGATTAACTTGTAAAAACAAAGTACGTGGGAAGGAGAAAAGAAAATAGATAAGAAGAGAAAGTCCAAGTCAGAGTGAGAGTGAACATCGAAGAGAGTCTGAGAGAAGGTACTGTTAGGAAAGGTGTGTGCCGAAGGCAGTCTGAAAAAGTCCCGAAGGATAAAAGTGTAGTGCGATTTATGATCTTGAGAATCAAATCTATTTTATCAAGCAATTTAGTGTGATCCCGAAATTATAATAAGCTGTAAAAGCTGCATTTTAAAACAAAGAAGAAAGTGAATAATGGAAAACATCTATGCCGATAGACGAAAGACTGAGATTACTGAACTAAAGACTGTTTGCACTAAGATTCTAAACCTGATTCGTCACTACGAATTCGTCGACTTGTATTATATAAACTGAGGAAGGTATTTATCCTCCAATTATGTTTTTGAAAAGAAATCTCTCTCAATAAAGATCCAGATTTATTTTCAACCGTATCGTTGTCTGTCATTGCATCACTGGAGATTTTTCTCCTCTCCGTCCTTACTCACAAAAGCGCCACATATCCGCATTTTTGGCTATAAAGAAATATCCTGACGCTACAGTCGCTCCGCAGACCCCACACTATGAATGCCAAATTTTTCTGCTGATATCAGTTTAGTGACAGGGTGCTTTCATCATTTCCGATTTTATATATATATAAAAGCTTGTAATGCTTCAGATCTGGAGAGAATAAGCACAGTTTGTAATGTTTCGTTGCTGTCAGATGCAAGAAATCCTGGCTTTAGCCTATCTAATGAAATGGTGTATCTGCATCCATTGATGTTAAGGTCAAAAGTTTTTGTTTGACAACAAAAAATTTTAAAAGGTCCGTCATGTGGAGCCTGGAGTGGCTTCTTGACACCATCATGTCGAAAAAATGTGTGGGAACACTCATTCAAATGTGGATGGACAAAGATTGATTTGTTTCCATATCTGGAGGTTGGTCTCAGTCAAATGTGGACAAAGTGTTCCTTTAGGTCTTCCACCAGCTGTTTGGGTGAAGTCTTGGTAGGAGTTGGATTGAAAAGTCCTGGGAGATGAAGACAGGTTCCATACACTAAGTGTGCTGTGGTAGACTGGAGATCATCTTTGAATGCTGTACAGAAACCTAACAGGATGGTGGGTAATGCTGTGGACCAGTTATCTGTATTGTAAGCCTTGAGAGCTGTCTTCAGAGGACAATGGAATTCTTCAACAAGTCTATTGGCTTGAGGGTGATAGGATGATGATCGGATTCTCTTGATTCCAAGAAGGCAGGATAAGGATCGAAAAAGCATATTTTCAAACTGATGTCCTTGATCTGTCATAATGTGTGATGGGACTCCAAAGCGAGTGATTCAGCTGTCGTAAAACATTTGTGAAACTGTTTCGACACTCATGTCAGCAATAGGAATGGCCTCTGGCCAATGAGTGTATCTATCAATCATCATGAGACAATAATAGTGCCATGTGAAGGAGGCAAGAAACAACGATATGAAGGTGTATATGATCAAATTTTTTCATTTGGTCAATGAATGAGCATATTAGGGTTTTAGTATGCTTAATTATTTTTGATTTTTGACATGGGATACATTGCCTAGATCAGGGGTGGGCAAACCGTGGCCCACGGGCCGCATGCGGCTCTCGGAACTACTTAATGCGGCCCTTATTATTATAGTATTAAATAAAATAAATTCCTATCTTTTACTTCTATTTTGAAACAAAAATTAAACCTATATTGAATAATTTGTTATTTAAAACAAGCAATTCTGTAGTAAATTAATTGAATACTTTCCAAATGTATTTTTTAAATGATTTAAATTAATGGGATTAAGATAAATATTACCAAAATCATCATTAATGGCACAATCTATATAGTGAATGCCATAAAAATTTATTAAATAGTTCCATAAATATTACAAAAAAATTTCAGAATATTAAATGTCTGTCATTTTTAAAAAAAGATAAATCAAATCATTACTTAATCTTATTTCAAATTCGAGTTTAACATTCTGATCATCATCTAAATTTTTAAAATTTAATCAAATAGTTCAAAAATTATTGAGAAGAAACTTTTCAAGTTTCAACGACCGTCATTTTTAAACGATTGAAAACAATAGGATTAGATGATATATCTTCAAATTTTTAAAATTTAATCAAATAGTTCAAAAATTATTGAGAAGAAACTTTTCAAGTTTCCACGACCGTCATTTTTAAACGATTGAAAACAATAGGATTAAATGATATATCTTTGAAATCATCTTCAATGATTTGACCTTTCTGCTAAACTTCATAAAAATCAAATTAATAGTTCAGGAGATATAAGGAAATATCTTAGAAATTTCAACGGTCGCCATTTTTAAATAACTAAAACTAACACTAGTGTAGCGCCATGGTTTACTTTAATGGCAGAACATTTCTACCATATTTGAAGGAAAAAATATTAATTAATTCAAAGGTTAACACTATGGCAATTTCATAAGCCTCACTTTTCTTCGGAAAATAGGTTAACAATTATTAAGTTGTTGTATTATAATATTACAATATTCTTTATTTTCTTAATTTTTTTAATTTATATTTTTTTATAATTTTATCGCTTTAAAATAAAATTAATCCTATTGAATAACTCATATTTATTATATGATGTATTTCTGATAGATAGTTAATACGTATAAAATTGCATTTAGTTATGCAAAGAATTTTTTTCTTTGGAAGTTCCCATTTCCTCTGTTAAAATCTACAGTTTAGGAAAATACTGTACTTGTCAATGGTAAACTATGTGAAATAACCTTAATTATTCTTACTTCCTGAATTATGATTATCATTAATTAATATTGATAATAAATTTCAAATTTATAGAGCTCGTTCCTGATCCAAAATATTTACTATTTAATATATTTAGAAGAACAATCCTAGCTAAACCTTTAGGAAGTTTATAAATCAATAATCTTTAGGAATGTTTGAGGAATGGAGAAAAAAGTTATCTATATATATTATAAATCTGAAATGCCTGAGAGCGTATGTTCGGTTATAACGCAAGAACGGCTGAATGGATTTTTATGAAATAACTTTTGTTTGTAAATTGTTTTGCTTAAATTCCGTAGCAGACAGATATTGATTATTAGAAATTGATTTTATATATTTTGAAATCTATTGATATTCATTTTTGTCAATAAATATCAATAGATGGCGCTAAGTGTTTAAATAAGGGGCAACAGATAACTTACCTGCATTACTATTATTGGATTTTTACAGAATTACGTAGCTAAAACAATTATTACTGATTATGATACAGGATACTGTTCAGTATCAATTTATGTTCAATCAGTAACTTTATATCACACCTTTTCATTGGATATTTTATTTTAAAGGAAATTTTATGTTGAATTTGCAGGTAAGTTAAGCCTGTTCTATATCCATAATTACGATAGTGATATATTGTATTACATATCTAAAATGAAATTTGTTTATATTTTATCACGCAAAGAAATTACAACTATTCATCAAACTACTATATGTTTATCCAATATTATGTAATAATAATAAGTAATATTTAAAATCACACAAAAACCTGTAATATATACAAATCTTTTATTTGTTGCAATTTTAAATGAAATTAAGCCATGTTGCATTATTTCAAACGTATTTTGAGTCTCTTCCCCTTCGAAATTTTTCGTCGCATTATGCATGATTATTATAACATGGTTTTCAAAGCTGATCGGAGAAATAATTTGGATTGGCCAGACCTATTTGTAAGTACTAATTGTTTTTCCCATGGCCAATTGTATGTGCCTTTTCAAGAAGCAAAAAAGTTTGAAACATTAGAAGATCAAACAAATCAACAGTATTCTAATAGAGAAAGAAAGATAAAGAAGTGAAAAGACACATGTTTCAAATAGAAAACATATCTAGTCTATACAGGAAAGATTTTCAGAATATATTGAAGAAAATCCTGAAGGTTGGAAAGATTTTCAGAATATATTGAAGAAAATTCTGAAGGTCATCTAAAAGAAAAGATTTTCAGAATACATTGAAGAAAATCCTGAAGGTCATCTAAAAGAGATTTTCAGAATATATTGAAGAAAATCCTGAAAGTCATCTAAAAAGTTTATAATTTAAGAGAAAGATAACTTAAGTACTGTACTACACCAATAACTGCCCGAGCAACGCCGGGCACGGGTATGTAGTATATTAGTATTATTTATTAAATTAAGTTTATTTATTCGTGATGATAATAAAAATCATATTTATATATGAGGTTAATGATCTCTATTTTCCTAAAATTTCTCTTTCTCGTAAAAACATAGCGAAATATCTCACTTTTTATAAAAACTTTAATTAATTTTATTTTTCTAACTGAACAGGAAATACTGTAAAGATATTCAATACTAAAATAACATTTTCTGATTTTTCCATATTCGGGTCAAGGTTTTGCTTCATTTATATTTATAATGATAGTGATAATTGTTAATGACGATGACTCGAAAGTTAAAAAATAATAATAATTAATGTATAGGAATAAATGTATAAAGTGTTTTTCCCCCATATATAATTTCGGAATAAACCATATTTTAAAATTTTGTTTAATTTTAATAACTGATTCATTTAATAAACAGGATTCCAAATAAGTCAACGTTATCAAATACATCGTTTTCTTTACAGTGATAATACTCGGAAATTACAATAGATTACGTTTCCTTTATATCCAATAACTTCCTTATAAAAAATCCAAGATAAAATACATAATCATAATACTTAACGAATAAATTATTTCGATCCTGTTTTGTTAATTTTAAAAGTTTTATAATTTTAAATATTTTAATTAATTTTATAAATTTTTAAATATGGATTATTTTTTCAGCGGATGATTACATGCCCGTAAGACAATGCACTACTCTCTCTACTAGTTTCCGCTTAGATTTTGTTGAATGACAATGTGTTAAATTTGTCATTCTGTAGTGTATTGGTGTGTACGCTGTCGGGTATTTCCGAACCAGTGGTTTATTTTGGTATATTTATTTGTTATGTTATTAGTAGCCGACAACCTTTTTTTCACACATTGACACTGCTGCAGTTAGAGAATAGTATTTGCCTTCTGTAATTCACCGATAGTTTTCGTATAGCGCATCGGCTCCACATGTGAGAGGGGCGTCAAGGTAAGAATTTTTAAAATTAAAATTAGCTACTGTATATATAGTACAGAAAAGTCAACTGAATCTAAATATAAATCTTTGTTTTTGTTGTTTAACTATATGGATTCAGTGCAGTTAATTTTTATAGATTTTTCTATTTTTGGCACGTTTTCAGAAAATAATACCGCAACGTGTTTGTTATTTTTAAATTAGTGAATTTTTCTAGTTTATTTAAAATGCAGTTAATTCGTATATATAGAAATCAAACTCCGATATTTATTTATAACAGTTGCGCAAGTCACATGGTTGATTTCGGTCGCAAGATTTCAAGGTTAGAAGATTGTACAAGTTGTGATTGAATACAAGTTGTTGACCACCTCAATCATGGTTGTTGAGGGATCTGTGTCAGAAAACGTAGTCGGTGTAGTACTGACCGATGATCGTGCTCGGGAAAAACATGTAATTGGTTTAAGTGAGGATAAAAATATCGTATTAGGTGTTGTGATGTTGCAGAAGATAAATGGAATCACTGCAGAAGAATTGAGACGTTTGATGTGTGCCCAAATTGCTTCACTGCCTCCTTCTTTCACGCTGCTAACTAAAAAGGGGTAAGTTTAAAAAATTACATACAGTATTTCTAAATTTACTTGACGATGAACAGACTTGAATAGTTTTGGAAAAAGTAATTAAACTAAATGTAAAAATTTCATATACAGTACTGGTTAATGTTACTGATAAAGGAATTTGAACATATAATTTACTCTCTCGTTGTTTATATTAACTGTTTGACGTCGATAAGGAATGAATTAATACTTGTTAAAGAATCTTTTACAGTTTTTACGATTGTAAAAATATAAATAGATGTAAATTGTCAATAATGATAACATAGTAATTTATTTAAAAATTTTATGAGACGATTTTCCAGTTAAAACTTTAATACAAGTATTAATTTTAATCTGTAATTGCTATATTTATTGTGTATACAATTAATATATTGTAATAAAATCACGGAATTTGTTTTTGATGATGATAATTTCGAATACAGTATATTTTAATTAATGTCAAACTAGGTCAATCAACCGGAAGTAGATTTATGGGTCAACAACATCTTGCCAGTCTTGTATACCAAAATAATCTCTGAATTTCGTTTAATTAAATTAAGATTGTATGATTTAAAAGGCTTTGTATCATTCATATATGTCTGCTAGTTGATTCTCGTAAAAAATTTGACATGTTATACATGTTAGAGGACATCCACTTTTACAAGAATTTGTGCGTGGGTAGTAGCTCCATTTTTAATATTTGGGCAAAATAATATAGGATGGGTCCAATTAATAATAAATATTCTATATGGAATATTTATTATTTTTTTGAATTATAAAATTTAAATTCCTCATTGGTTTGATATTTTAAATTTTAAATAGAAGAAAATAGCATATACAGTATATAAATAAGTAAATAATAAAATTTCACTTAATCATAATTTTACGCATTTATACAAAAGAAAATATATGATATAATTTTAAAAAATTTTAGTTTAGTTCCACATCCCTCCAAATAGAGTTCCAAGTGCAATTTTATTATTACATCATTATCTGTTGTGAATGAATAGGTAAATCATTATCTAAATCACATGCCATAGATTCATTTCAGTTGACTTCATCGTCACCCCACTTCAAGCTTCGTATCTCCCTCTTTACAAAAGGTTCATCCCCCTTATTATCATTTTTTTTGGTTCACGTGGTTGAAAGATTAGGCATTCTGTGGTGACACACCGGAAGTTAGAAAAAACTTCGATGTGGAATTCTCTGAATCCAGTTTGGCCGTTCTGAGAACAAATTCTTTTTAATACTATGCATTAGTATAGCAGCTTTAAAATAATTAATTCTATACGAGTAAAAATCGTAGTTTTAATAATATAATTTCTGGCCACGTTCCACATGCAATAGAATAATGAATATCTTGCCTAATAAATTTTTTTTTTTTTGCTTAAAATATTATTTACAAACAAAAGTTTCATAATTTATATGAATTTTAGATAATTTTTGTATATATATAGAACAATATTTATTTTACATTAATTTTATAATAAATAATTATGTTTTATGATGCTAGACGCAATAAAGGTAGAAAATTTATTATTCGATTTTTTAAAACTGATGCGTATGACCGAATTGCAATTGTTTTCATATCAGAAACGATTATTCTATCTTTATCTGTGTATACTGAATTGATTTACACTATCAACTTATAATGTGATTGTTATAAGAATTATTACAAAATTATTGATAAAATTTGGCGTCATTAAAACGTATTAAACTCATTAAAAATGCAGAATCTAAGAGGATTTTGACACTTCGTTTAATGTTAAAGTTACGTGTGGAGTGTACTATTGTTATTTATTTCCTCTCATCATCCTATAAATCAGGAAGACAGGAAAAAGAATTATAGGCCTATGGCCTACCATTCATCCATATTAAAATTATATCGTATTTATATTTAAAATTAGAAATCGTGAACTTTTTTAATCATTTAATATGCAGACACATTTATCAAAATTTTTTTTTCTTTATTTTTTTTAAAATCTGTTTAGATTTAGATAAATTTCTAATTTAATATTTCATATCTTATGCAATAAAAATGTTATAAAAAATAAATTCCCTGAATAAAAGTCAGGAATGCGAATGCTTCTGAATTGTTTAATATTTTTGAAATTTTATATTATTTTCATTTGACCTGAATTTCGCTCAAAATTTGAAAGCAGTAAGTATTTTTAACCAATATAAAAAGTTTGACAGATTTAATTATTATATTACTTTTAGCATTTTCTTTGAGATGAAAAAAAATAAAAAATAGCATGGATGATTATTTAAAGCATGAAATCAATATAACTAAAAAATATAAGCGTATATTTTCTAGAATAAAATAAGCAAATCTTTTTTCTACCTGAATAACTTTTTTATTTATATTCCCTATAAAATAAAAAGCATATAAAAATAAAAATTTATAACTTCATAAAATACATATTATTAAATTTCTGTATAGCTACTTAAATTAAAAAATTGCTTTGAATGATCCTACCCTTTGTTTTTTTAAAAATAAAAGTGTTGAAATCAAGAATAAAACTTCATTAAATCAATATAATTCAAATTTTCGCATGGTTTTTAAAAACTTTTTTGGGAACAGTTCAGATAAAAAATTTGTATATAAATAGGTGTAGGAAGACAGGTTATCGTTAATAGAATGCGTAAAGCCAATTATCATTTCTAAAAAGAGAATGTTCTACTAAAATAATTCTGGGAATTTCGATTTTCATCCTTTGAATACTAACTTCAAACAATTTATAAAATCTAAGGAATTATATTTAAAAAAAAAAAAGTCATATACTGTATTTATAAATTAATCTTATTTTTTTCTTTTTTTAATTAACATTTTTTAAATGATGGAATAATTTATAAAAAAAAATTTTAATTTAAAAAATGCTATTTGCTTAAAACAGGGGTTCTTAACTTTTTTTTGTTCCATGGACCCCTTTGCCTGTTAACTGAAGACCACAGACCCCTTCTCAGAATAATAATTTTAAATGCACAAGATGTTACAGTTATTAAAATTTTAATTTCTTTTTAACTGCTGTTAAAAGTGCTAAGACTGAATGATTTTGAATAGTGTAAACATAAACATATATAAAAAAGATGCAATAAATAATAAATGACTTATTAAAAGACTAAATATATTTTAATAAATTTTGTTAAAATATATTGATAATTTTATTTTCAATAAAACTTCTAAATATTCAATTGAATGATATTTCATTTAATTCATACCAAATCTTTAAAACTTAAAATAAATTTATTAGGGGCAGATATTATTTCTATATGTAGGGGTGCCAAATTAATTAAACTGCTGCTGACTTGTTATTATATAGCTCATTACTGATTTAAACCAATTTCAAAATCCACTTTCTATATGCAATTTTCTTCTTCAATCTTTATCTTCATATTCAAAAAGTGAATATCATCAGCATAATGTCAAAAGAATTATCAGAGAGGTTATTCAATATCATCTCAATAACATTCTGGTTCTCTATTATAAGGAATAGATCATTTATATAAAACAGAGCCTCTCCTGATATCATTTTTTCTCTTAATGTCCTAGGGCAGGGATTATTATCATTATCATGGCAATAATCCCTGCCCTAGGACATTCCAAAGTTTACAATAAAACAAAAGTATGAATTATAACTGATGATATGGCATAACTCTTAAGGCAGCATGCTATATACCAAGATGAATTAACAAAATCTCGTAATGTCATCATTTAATTTATGCAAATGAAAAAATTTCTGTATCACAAATTACCATAATTTCTTTCAGAAGTAAGCTGGGTTTGAAAATTCTTTAAATCCCGCAAACAACACAATAGATATATGCATATTTAAGGTGACCAGATTTTAACATTGGTAAAGCGGGACACCATTGACTGGGGTTTTTGATTAAAAATTTGGTCTATATGGAGCAACAAAAATCGTCTGAGAGACAGTTACAAAATGTTTTCGTCGTTGCTAATGCCAAAAAATGCCATTGTACATTAAGTCCAAACAATGGTGGTCGAATTCTAACAACTGATCAACAATGCGAACTTTGATAAGCAGTTCTCGATAATCAGTTCTCGACAATTATTTGTTATTATTAAAGTTTAACATTATAAAATTAACAAAAATAATATAAAACTCATATCCTGGCTAAATAGCCACATGGCCACCCAAAACCGTATATTCCCTTCCCGTTTTCCCGCCATTCCCTAGTTTGTCGTGCATTCTTTCCAAAAATCGGGACTTTTTTAAAACACCGTGGGACGCGGGACAAATTGTTAAAAATTGGGACTGTCCCGCCAAAAGCGGGACGTCTGGTCACCTTAATATTAGCATTTCCAATACTGGTAATACTGATACAGTCAAACCTCTTTAAGCCGCCCCTCTATAAACAGCCACCCTTTATTTGCCTGATGAAAGCCAATAACAAATCTGCTCCTATATGTTAAAACATGAAATTCCCTCTATAAACCGCCACCTCACTAATCGCCAACTACCACTCATTTCTCGAGGCAAAACCATTTCATTAGTAGACAAATCAGTTGTTTAAACCGCCAAAACAATCGAATGGCAAGGTCAACCAACACAAATAGAAACACTAGAGAAGATGGCAATTAAGTAATTTATCTGTTAATATTTATTAGACTGTAATCTCGCACCTGTGACTATTTACATCCCTGTTTTCAAAATGAGCTATTCCAAAACTTTAAACGGATTTTTACAAAATAACCGTTTAAAATAGAAGACTGGAGAGCCATAACCTCAACTTTGCGGAGGAAGAAGAACAGTTTAAACCGTTTTTTTATAAATCAACTGTTGTGAGTATCGTTGCTGTTTCTTACTCGGAAAAATGTCAAAAACGACATTAGATGTTCACGAAAAGATTTTAATTTGTGTATATAAAAATAAAAATCCTTCTGCTACTCAGCAATTTATTTCTGATCATTTTTAATTAAATGAAACAATGTCATTCTAGTCTATACATGTTTTCTCACATGTTACCATAAACCCTCCATAAACTGCCACCCTCCTTTACTGCCAGAGAGGACCTTCGAACCGATGGTGGTGGCTTAAAGAGGTTTGACTGTACTAGAATCCTGATATTGCTGGCAAAAATCAATATCAAAATACCAATATTTTAATATTAATATGCCTGTATTTATATATTACCATTTTTTTGTCAATATAAAATTCAGTATTCCTCATTTATTTTTAATTTCTCTAAAACTAAATTTTAAATCAATATGTTTTTTCTAAGAATTTATAATGTTAAATCATGATTTTATATTATAATTGTTAAACCTTAATTAAGATAAATGCCTTTAAGAGCAGTTTTCTATTTTGAGTCATAAAATTTATATTTTATATGATAAATTATAATTAGTATTAATTAATATATATTCAGTAATAATTTATTAATGTCCTAATATTAAAAAATTATTTAACAGAAAATCCAGACAGAACAAGAAAATAAAGAATCATTTTGGCAACAGATTAGACAGTCACTTCAAACAGCCATTAGACTAGAAATTTATGAAACAGAATATGGACAAATTTTGATGAAACAATTGGATAATTCATGGTCTCAGCTTTCCGAATCATTAACATTGGCACACAGTGCTGTTTGTAAAAGTTTATTACATTTACCTTCTGATTTGATTTCAAACTTATGGACTTGGTTTGAAGAAATTCAAGTAATTCTGACAGAAAAAATGGAAGATATTAATTCTTTTTCTCATGCAGAATCATTACTTTTGAAATATCAGGTATTAAATTTATAAGATTTAAAATGTAACTGTAATATGTTTTAGATATTTTATTATATAAAATATTAAATATGCATGATGTACATTAGTACAATGGCATAAGTGACAATATATAATAGTATATATATATTATTGTTTGTAGTAATTTATTATATTCATATTATCATCTTTATATTCTATATTTGTACATTATTACTATTAAGTCAATACAAAATTATACATCACTTGTGATATGATGAATGTATTATTCACTGCTATGTAGATAAAAAATTTAAAAAAATATGTGGTACTTTAGCAGGTACTTAAATATTTATAAACAAAAATGTAAATGTCTTCATTTTTAATAAAAGTTCAACAAGACTGCACAAAACAAGCAGCTGAGGAAGGCACCAAATGCATTGAAAACGTTTCTGAATAAAGTTTTTGACTTCTAAAGAGCTTTGCATTTTACTTTTGTCTTCATTTTTTCCAATATGTTTTCATTTAAGTACCTGTTAGAGATTTAAATGTTTATTCCAAAATGAAAACATATACATTTTGTTTATAAACATTAAATATCTGATAAATACTACATATTCTTTTCTTTATTAAGATCATAATTGATATATATGGTATAAGAATATATCAAGAAATATAATCAATCCTTGTAAAATGCAGGTATAAATTATCAAAAAAAAATAAACGGGAGAAATGAAAATGGCTATTAGAAATCAGACCAACTAGTTTCTAACAGCTGCTTCTATTTCCCTCTTTAAAGTAGTACTTAAAGTTTCTAGGTTTTTTTATTTATTTTTATACTAATTTTTGAATTGCTAGATATAGGTCTCTTTATCTCAAAAATGTCATATTCATGAAATTCTGATATAGAAAACATCATATTGCTAAATATCATAACAATATTAATTTTTATTAAATCAAATATTTGATGACAATGTTTCGAATTCTATATTTTTATTGATTCACTTTGGTGTAGTTTTTCAAACCGTTATTCTTACATAAATCCAAAATCGCAGGAATTTGTTGCATTGATACTCCTATGCCATCTCATAGTGCGTTTGAAAGTCTGCTGCGATCAGAGTTCATATTTATGATCGATGATCAATCATGAATGTTATTTTACAGTAATAAAAATACTAATTATCCCATTTTAGTTTTAATCTGAATGCTGCCACTTTAAACTATAATTCCTTGAAGTTAGAACGTTTTTCTTTCATCAATATTTTTCGATGATCAATCATGAATGTTATTTTACAGTAATAAAAATACTAATTATCCCATTTTAGTTTTAATCTGAATGCTGCCACTTTAAACTATAATTCCCGAGGAGTCACATTTTCCTGCCGACACTCCAGCCCTGCTTTACGTTCCTTCAAGTTAAAAGGTTATCTTTCATCAATATTTTTTCATTGTTTATAGTTTACTGCAATCTGATTATTTATAATTTAAGTTCAATGAGAATGCACTAAACACAAACTAAAAATAATAATACTCAAAAGCCCTTTAGCAATCAAAAGATTTTATTTAGTAACGTTTTCAACACACTTGGCGTCTTCTTCAGCTGCTACAATGTGACTAACCCTGCTACACTAGAACAGGAGACCTAACTAAAATAAACAAACATGACAAAGATTTAAAAGGCAGGTCTACATCTGGAAGCACTCTCCTTAGTAATAAATTTCATGGAACCGGAAATGATCCCTAGTGTGGAGATGGTTATTTAAAGTCAGCAAAGCAGACTAAAGGATACATTACGGTCGGTTTTCAATACAGG
This sequence comes from Olivierus martensii, assembly GCA_000484575.1. Lineage (NCBI taxonomy): Eukaryota > Metazoa > Arthropoda > Arachnida > Scorpiones > Buthidae > Olivierus > Olivierus martensii. The sequence continues at coordinate 35,433 of AYEL01079909.1, read as the reverse complement.
TAGCCCTCAGTTTACGCCGCAGTTCTGTTCCTACAAAAGCTGGCACAAATCGAATCGGCGTAAAATGAACCCATATTTACAGTGAGGTATAGGGTTAGGTTCTACATAAGTGAAAAACAGCAAATAATTTTGCTTATTAATAAAATATAATACAAAATACATTGTATTAAAAATTTAATTTTTAAAATGTATTTTAAGATAAAATAAAGTTAAATGTTTTTATTAAAAATTCTTAAGAAAACCAAATGAAATTTCAAAATTTCAGATCTTTTACATTTTTTGGAAAAAGTATCCAGCTTTAATTGTTTAGATTTTTGTTTTCTTTCGTTAAGAATTTCGGAATATGGTTGAATGGATGCAATGATGCTCATTTTTACATTTGCTCTTCGCTCCCAATCTGTTGTCTAACTCACAAAGGTCATCCGTCAAACTTTCCATAGTTGAAAGGATACGCTTCAGATTGGCTGTTTTCATAATCCTCCTTTATTCTTGTATACGTGGGTGCGTAAACATTTAATAGTTTAATATTTTTATTTATTTTAATACTAATATTTTAATACTTAATATTAATTTAATGTAAATGTATACATACTCAATAATATTAAACAGAAAAAATAAATATATTCAATAAACATCTTTGTTTTAACAAATGCATAATGTCATGGCTCAGTAAATACATCAACACTGAAACGAAAATCAGTCTAGCATAGAGAGAATCGAGGAACTACACGGCGAAATGGCGAGTTGCTCAGCGGTGTTATTGTGAATCAGCGTAAATTAAGCCAGCGTAAACCGAGAGCTACCTGTACTCCCATAAGGGTGCACTGCTTGTTGTGAAAAATTATTAACTTTTTATTTTTATTTTTAATTTCAATTTTAATTTTTTTAATGATTGCAGATGATTATGCATTTTTAATTCGTAATTTTGAATAATTTTTAAAATTTGTATAATTTTGTATGATTTTTGTTTATAATATACTTAATGTATTCCTAGAAGATTAGTTAGGTAACGAAATGTATGGCTTTACTGGCAGGTGGTACTAAGGAGAGCGCTTCCAGATGTAGACCTGCCTTTTAAATCTTTGTCATGTTTGTTTATTTTATGTAGTTAGGTCTCCTAGTGTAGCAGGGTTAGTTATGTTGTAGCAGTTGAAGAAGACCCAAGTGTATTGAAAACGTTACTGAATAAAATCTTTTGACTGCTAAAGGGCTTTTGAGTATTATTATTTTTAATCTGATTATTTCTTTTTGTTGTTAAAACTTTTTATTTTCTAATTTAAAAAATTTTTCATGAATTATTTATGAATACAAATTGATATTACAATAAAAAATGTCTATAATTAATGTAACACAACTGTAATAACAAAAATGACCTCGTTTAACGCTGTTTCATTTAGCGCTTTGTTTTCTTGGAACGTATTCCCCGCGTTAAACGGGGCCTTACTATATTTTTGAATCTATTGGAACCTATGTGTTCCTTATCTGTTTTCTTTATCACAGATTTTTGTATTCACCTTATTTCGCAGATTTTATATATTCTGTGATAAAGAAAACAGATAAGTAAACATAGGTTCCAATAGATTCAATGATACTGATTCACTGTCTAAAAGTTTGATATATTATTCATATTTTTTTGTTCATCTAGAAAGTAGATTCTATCTTACATTCCTCAAAATCAACTTTCTTAAGTGATGCTTCTTCGTTCTCAAACTCTGTCATGTCCACCATTATCATTATTTTAAATTTCTCTGTCTATAATCATTAAGATGTTTTCATTTCTATCAGATTTTTACATTAACTATATAAATCTTTTATTCAAATAATTTCTTCATTTTTTATTCTATTAATATCACAGTTACATTATATTTTTACGGAAAATTGTTTCATTGATGTATAGAACTTTAAACTGAACAAACTTCAATTACTTTTATTCAAACTACATATTTCTTGATAGGATTTATTTGCAATTTTAGCATTCCATAAAAGATTAACTTGTTTACGATGTTAAAGAAATTAATTCTATGAATTTGCACATGAAACTATAAGTCAAACATTCAAACTAATGTTCAAAGTTACCAACTACAGACTTTATTGTACAAGGCTATTAACTTGTATTAAAATAAATCTCAAATATTATATACCAATGAATCAATGGCATAAATATTTAATTATTATATATTATAAATGAAATATTTAAAAATTTATTTCATATTTAAATCATACTGTCATGAATATTAATTCGGAGATCAAACGATTTAATGAAGTCGAATTCTTTCGCGATTTGTTTATCAAAATATCATTTTATATACATTTTTAATTTACATATCAATAACAAAATTTCTATACTGTATAATGTATGCTTAAGATATTTGTTATTACTCTTTCTCTAATTATTTAATGATTGATTAATTCAATTGTTTGATGACACATTAAATAACTTTCTTATTGAAACCATTTAGGAAACTTATTAAATTAAATTTAAAATAAATAAAATTAAAATAAGCATTTCCTTAAATAATCTTGTTTAATTTTACTATATAAGTGCAGAATAATAAATTTATAATTTCGTTAAAATTTATTACTTTAGAGAAAAATTCTTTATAACTAACAACATCAGGATTATTTTTAGAATGAATAAACAACAATATTATTATTATGAAAGCGTGATCACAAGAATGTTGATTCCTTAAAGAAGATGCTGTTTACAAACCACCATAAGTGATCTGGAAAATAAATATAGAAACGAATGATTGTGGAAAGAGTTATTTTTCAATAGGAGCAATTACGAAACTAATAGCAAATAATTAAGGTAATTATTGGCAACAAGAACAAATAGATATCATTAAACATCTATTAAGGCATCCGAGATGTCGCAATTAAATAATTTATTCCGTTTTTTGATAATAGGTTATCAATAGTTAATGCAAAAGAATCTAACGAAAACAACGACCATTATCTGAAATCATTAATAAAATAATGCTTTCTGTTTATTCTTTAACCTATAATTTCTGGGAATTTCTATATAATATTAATGTATTGAGAATGGAATTCTATTAATAATAATATCAAAATAGATTTGAGATACGGACAAAATGTATGCTAATGTAGAAAGATAATACTTGGTAAAATGTAGAATAGATTATTATCGTTGGTCATTATTATGAAAATCTGAATATAGAATCCCTATTGCAGAAGATCATAAAAACGGCATTCAAAAAATAATATAAAATAATCATCTACAAGGAATTGAGCATCAATGATTTAATTCACAGCATTCTTAACGTTTTTTAAACAACAGATCTCTAAAAAATATTATTACAGTAAAACCCCAATTAACGCTGCTCCGTTTAATGCTGTTTCGATATAAAGCGGTTTTTTTCGAATTCTATATTTTTATTGATTCACTTTGGCGTGGTTTTTCAAATCGTCATTCTTGCATAAATCCGAAATCGCAGGAATTTGTTGCATTGATACTCTTATGCTGTCTCACAGTGCAAGTGCAGTACATATGAAAGTCTGCTGCGGTCAGAGTTCATATTTATGATTGGTCTGCAGTATATACGAAAGTCTGCTGCGGTCACAGTTCATATTTATGATCTTCATCAACTTATTTCAATACATATGAAAGTCTGCGGTCAGAGTTCATATTTATGATCGGTCATCAATGTTATTTTACACTAGCGGTGAGTTCATATTTATGATCTGTCATCAATGTTATTTTACAGTAATAAAAATAACCAGAGTTCATATTAGCGCAGTACATACGAAAGTCTGCTGCGGTCAGAATTCATATATATGAACAGTCATCATCAATGTTATTTTACAGAAATAAAAATAACAATTATCCCATTTTAGTTTTAACCTGAAGTGCTGCCACTTTAAACTATAGTTCCTCGAAGTTAGAACGTTTTTCTTTTATCAATATTTTTCATACTATAGTTCCTTGAAGTTAGAACGTTTTTCTTTCATCAACATTTTTTCATTGTTTATAGTTTACTGCAATCCGATTACCGCTTTTTGTTCTTAAAACTTTATATTTTCTAATTTTAACAATTTTTTCATGAATGATTTATGAATACAAATCGATATTAGCAATAAAAAATGTCTATAATTAATGCAATACAATAGCAATAATACATGTTACAAATTAAAATAAAAAAATGCTATGTATATATTTTTTATTCACTGTCCTGTTTCACTTATCCTCATTATTTACGTGTTAAAATGACTTCGTTTAACGCTGTTTCATTTAACGCTTAGTTTTTTGGAACGTATCCCCGCGTTAAATGGGATCTTACTGTATAAAAATTATAATAGCTGATTATTTGTTTGTTGTTTCAAACGATATATTAAAATCAATGTAGACAATACATTAAATATGATTATAAATAAAATTCCATGAAGTATCACTGTTATCAGATTTTTATAATTAAAGTTTTACATTCCACTTTATCTGTAGGAAACTCATTTAAAGCCTTTTTCTTTAAATAGGTATCGTTCCTTAAAATATTCATGAAATTTAATTGTTTCCTTTGTGTTGAGCAAAATTTGTTTTTATTTTCGCATAAATATTTAATTTTCGTGTCCATTAATTCGAAACGAGTGTAGAAAAACTTAGTTTCTTTGTAGTTGGTAATTTGATTTGTTCTCGGATGCAAGAACATTAGATTTATTTTAAGAACAAGTAAACACATTAGAATTATCGTTAATAGAATTATTAGCATGAAATATTATTTTTAATGACTGACTAACTTATTTATATTTATGTAATTTAGAAAAGTTTTTAAAAGTATACAAGCACCAATGAATTTATGAATTTATACTTTTAAGATAAGAGTTTATATTAAATTATTATTTTGCAATAGTTTGAAATTGTTAGCAAAGGGTGCTAACGACTTCATTGCAAAAGAAAACTTATTGCAAAAGGAATTCCAAACTGGAGGGATTGCTCCCAATTTTGTTTTATCTCCGAGGACAAATTTGAGGGTTCAATCGAAAACATTAAAAGTGCAAAAGATGTTAATGATGTGCAAACAATTGCAAAAAGAAAATTCGAAAGTAGTGATTAGTGTGAAGTTATCTCCCAGTTTTCATTTGATTCTGGGAGCTAAACGATAAGGATGCAAGCAAAAATATTAAAAGTACAAAAAGTGCTAACGAAGTGCAAAAGAAAACGTTTAAAAATTCAAAAGTGGGGGACCAATTTCACAGAGATCAAGAAATTTTGTATTCTCCCCATTTTACAAGGATCAGCCTTGTCTAGCAAAGTCATTAAACAGTTAGGCAGATGTTTTATTAACTCGATGAAGAATTTCATATTTTGTTTTGTTATGAGAAAATATTTATGCTCGATGAAACTGAAGGTAGTCTACATTAATTTTACTTTGCTGCAAAAAAAGAGAAATATGAAAATATCCAAAGAAAATTGCTAAAAAAAACGAATATGATGATCTTCGATTACCCAGTTCTATTTTAATTATTTTCTGTTACTTTCAATCTATAAATAGTTTATTTCATTCTTAAAGTGTATAATCTTTGCCTTATTTTAATTTTAGGCGCTGTATTTTATGAATATCTCGAGTTAAAAAAAGTTAAAACACTCCTGTTTTAAACAATAATCAGATATAAAGCTTAAATAATCAGATATTTAATTAGAGAATACAAAACGTAGACAGTTAAGAATCTTAACTTTTAGCTTATAACTAAAATTATTAGACCAAGAAGACCGATTAGCAAAGACTAATATAATTTATGTAGTGGTAAGCAAATTATAGTTTTTTTTTTCTATTACTGAAATAAATCAAAAGAAAAAGTTATATCTAATTATTTTATGCTAATAAATTTAATAATGGATAAAATAATTAAACCAAATGAAAAGAAACGCAATAAAGTTAACTAAGAAAAACTTCAATTAATTAGTTACGAGGAAACATTTATGCTCCATGAAACTGGAGCCAATCTACATAAATTTAACTTTGCTGCAAAGTAGAGAATTGTGAAAATATCGAAAGGAAATACTAAAACAACAATTACTGAAGAACGAATACTGATGAAAATTGGAAATTTATCCGGAATCATAGAAGATATTGTTAAAATAAAATATTGTACTAAGAAAACTAAAGTGGAAAAATTCTGCTAGAATATAATTAAAAATTACTTGTAAGAAATACAATTTTAGTTAAAATATTATCAAGCAAAATGTTTTAAAATAAGTCCAGCTTAATAATCTTTAAATAAAAGATTAGAAGTTTTGTCACAAAACTCAGTTCACAGCTTCATCCTTTAACCGGCTTTTGCAATTTAACGTATCATAAAAAGAGAGATGTAATATAATTCTATCCATCTATCTTATCGGATATGACTATATTTCGAGTTTTGTGACATAAGTTCTAATTTTATATGTTTTAAGATTGATCAAAAACTTTAAATAAAAATTTTGATGCTTGAACATTTGATATTTTAGTAAAAATAAATCTTGTCTTTGTTATCTATACGGATTTTTTTTTAATATTTTGATTGCTTCATACGAATATTTTCTGCATTATTACTTCTAAAGTTCTCAGTTGTTTAAAAGATCAATTTATACTGTTCAAAAGTTTGCATTGAATCCACTAAACAACAACGCAACAACTTCATGCTCATATCCTTCTGGGAAATAGAGAAAGCGAGAGAGCGAGATAACATTCATACACCACTAATCAAAAGGCATTACACATCCCAACACAATATACTAGCTTCCTCTACAGTCATTCGCTTCTTTATACAAGTACGCGTTTTATTCATATTCTTTAACCCGCATAGATTCAGATACACATTCACTTTCTCTCTCTACCTTCTTTCCTTGGCGTATCTTTTCCACACTTACCATCCTATATATCCATTCTATAATTGATTCTGCAATCACTCTTCACTCATTCGTTCCACATGGCTAAACTCATCGCAAAGTTGGCGTACACACTGCAACAGCTACATTCCTTTAACTTCAAACATCTTTCGTACTTCATCATTTGAAACTCGATCATAACACATAACATCAACTTGACTCCTCGAGTATCTCATTTCTACGCATCTTACATCATTCCCAGATGTCATTCCTATACATAATCGTCAAGATCAACACACTGACATATATCCTTCCTTGCATTCTTCAACAAATTCTAATCCCAAACGCATTTATAACTTTAAATCTAGCATTTCTCTTCTATTAATCTCTTATGAAAATTCTTAGGCATCTGTTTGAGAGAGCGGATCATAATTTGATTCTCTCTCACAAACATACTTCTCAAGTATAAATTCATTCATTTACACCGGATTTATCTCATTTAATTTAATTTCACGCCTTCTATGTTCTTCATCTTCTCAAACATAAACTCTTTTGTCTCATTCGCATTTATTCTCATCAGTTTCTTCTCATATGCATCATTCAATCTTGTAACCAGCATACACATAATTTAATCACTCTCAGAGAGGATAACAGTGTTAAAGCAAATTATTATTGAAATTTATAAAATAAATATTATTAAAATTTATTATATTTTAATAATTAAATTCATTTACTTACAATATAAAATCGTTATTTACATTATATTAATATTAATTATGATGTTGCTGATTCATTGAAACATTGAAAAGAATAAAATATTTTTTTAGTTTACTTTTTCAAATAAAAATGAGGTTTATGGGGCCACCACACTGTCTCTCCTCATCTCTCTCTCCCCATTAATTACTAATAACTATTTGAAGTAAATAATATATTTTTTATGAAATTTTACTAATGTTTTTTGCCTTAGATAACAACTTTAAACGTGCTTAGAGATGCTCTCTTAATATTGGATTTTTATGAAATTTATCAGAATAATCAAGTCGTTAAAGATGATCTAGATGACGCATCAATTAACCCTTTAACTTCAACTTTGATATCATACATTTTAATCCCTTATCTTTAATTATTCCATTCAATACTTTCAATTTATAAATGGCGGGCATTCAACCTTCAAAGATTTCTCTTTAATAACTTTTGAACTATTTAATTGAATTTTGTAATATTTATCAGAATTATCAAGCTATTAGAGTCGAATATGAAGCAAGAATAATTAACCCTGTAGATTCGTAAGTTTAAAAATGAGGAAAGTTTAATCTCTTGACATTTCTCTGTGATAACTATGGAACTATTTAATAGATTTTTACGACATTAACCTTATAGGTTATGCCATTGAAGACGATTTTTATGGCATGTATTTTAATCATTAATATTTAATATAAAATAAAAGATATATTCAGAAATTTGGTGATTAGTTTCTTTCCTTCCAGAAAACAACTAATCGCCTATTAGCTTCTGCTTATAAATTAATAATTTTCTGTTACATTTAAATCCGTTTATACTGATACCAATTATTTGTTAAATATATATTTATACAAGATGTTTTAAAATTCTTATACTTCAATTACTAAAATTGAAATTTTGAATGACTACAGTAAATATTTTTATAGAAAATACTGTGTTTTAAGCTATGTAAACAACTATTGAAGTTTTAAAAGAGTAAGAAGAGTTTGATTTGAAAAGTTTTGTCTCACTTTCAGAAAGAATGTGAATCGGAAGCTTTCCTGCAGATATTTACCGAACTGCAGTGAAGCTACACTGAAGGCGCAGAGCATTTCGGGCTAATTATAAAGAGAACTGTTTGATATGGCTCAATTGTGCTTCGTCCAAACATTTTTATATTATTAACCATAATGATATAGATTGAAAAATTGAAATAAAATCCATTTTTAACCTCTCTTGAAAAAGTATAAAGTATGAAAGGTATATAGAATATACCTTTACAGATATATAAAAAATAACTTGATTGGCATTAAATACTGCATTTAGATATAAATAGATATATTATGAATATATTTATGATTAATAAAGCCAAATAAAGAGGATTATGTAAAGTTAGATCCAATGTTTTGAGTCTGGAGGCCAAACGGTGAAGATTCAAACGAAAATATTAAAAGAGCAAAAGAAAGTTTAAAAATTGAAAAGTGTGAAAAGGCAACTTCACAAAAATAATTTCTTCATGAATAAAATTTAACTTGTTGAGGAAACGAATCTCATAAGAAGTTAGTGATTGATTCTCACTTACCTAACTTGAATCTGTTATTGAATTATCTCAATCATTATAACTTTAATTCAGTTATTTTTTCCGATATTGCTTGTTATGGGATTCCGATTGCAAGCTGCTCATTGAAATCATCGTGGCAAATTGTATTTTAATTCTAATCAAAAAGAAAAGGAAATTCTACTAAAATACTTAAAATTTTATTCATAATAACAGTCTAAATCTGCAAATAAAGTTGAGATTTTCGAGAAAACAGAATCTACTGAAATTATGAAGTATGGATGAGTTTTATGATGAATATGTGAAAATTATAAATGATATATTATTAATTCATTATATATTATTTTAAATAATTTGAGACTACTTTTTAATTGAAACATTTTAATCTATTTTTGAAGTATTTAATAGGTAAGATCTACACTCTTCTCTAATATTTCTTATTTGTTAAAATTGTTTCATATATTGTTTGGCTTCAGGATATTTCTAAATACTTCTTCAATTGATTACTGCAATAATGTTGATAAAAGTATAACATATCATACAATAGATGTGATGATATTTGTGTCGTTATAATCGAAAAACTTCACATGAGGATTAACGATTAAATGCCAAGATATATTACCGCAATTTAATGCATCGGAAAACACATCAAGACACAAATGGAATATAGGAAAAAATTTAAATGTGCACAATACCAAAAATAATTTAAGCAAATTTCATTTTAACGTCTGGATGAAGAAAGATAAATACCATAGATAATATATATCAATTAATCATTATAAAGAAAGTCATGAAAAAAAGTAAAAACATTACTGTATTCCCTATAACTTTAATAGGAGTTAATTTTGATATTTGTTGTAAAACAATATCACTACAATTGAGAAAGATATATAGAAAATATAAAATTATCGATGAATTTCATGAAAATTTATTTCTTACGTCTATTAAATCAACAAATACTTTTATCTTCCCACTAATTAAACGAAAATTACAATATTTTTTACTATATGTAATTGATAAATGTTGGGCTAAAAATTAACTTTTCTTATTCTTTGAATAAGAAAAATTATTCAGAGAATAAGAAACTATTTTCTTATTAAATAGTTTAAATAATATAACGAAATTCATTCTAATTATTTTATGAATAATATTCTTTATACAATCATAAAATATTGTTTGTCATTGTAATGGTATATTATTCTTTGCAGAGTCAAGGCTTTTCTTGATTCTGCAACTACTAAGAATAAATTAAGTTCTTGATTAAAATTCAGTATTTGTTGTTTACCATAAGCAGTAGGTTGTTTTTTCCATTGTTTGAATAACATTTCATTATTTGCAACTATATAATCTTTCTTTTTTAAGCTGTATGTTATAGTAATTATAACCATTAGTTGTTTAAATGATTTAACACAAAGAATTTTGAGAAAATTCCTTTCGTTTGTTATTAAAAATATGTAAATAAAGACAGTGTGCATTGTTATAAAATTATTGCATACTTGCGTAAAATATTTTTATATGCTTGCTAGATAATTAATTATTATTATTTAAGAAATAATTGTAAGTTTCGTAAGGATACTTTAAAATAGATTTTAGAAGGATTTTATATAAAGTTTTGTTATGATAACACAGATTAATTTGATGTTATCAACGTAAATTACAATTATTATGTGACAATTATTATGAGCAGATTTAATGATATAATAATTAATGCATAGATATATTAGTTATGACATCACATTTATCGCTTACAGGATTATTAAGATGATTATTAGAGAAATTTTCTTTATTTTTGAATATAATTAATGTAGATTTATAGAAATAAATGACTAATTATCTGATATCAAAAACTAATAATTTATTTTTATGTAAATTATATAAAATAAATTCCAATATTATTTACTGGATGACATCTTTAAAAGTTTGAAAAACTGCATATACTTTTCTTCTGAATTAGAAAAAAAATTAAGAAATTATTGCTACGTAAATTAATATAATTTTGAAATTTGTATTATCAAAAGATTAGATTGTAAAAATCATTTGAACAATCAATGGTTATAACTATTGATATTATAACACATAGATTAAAAAAGAAAGATTATATAGTTGCAAATAATAAATGTTATTTAAAGTAGTAGCAAAAAAAAAACCTACTGCTTATGTAAACAACAAACATTAAACTTTAATCAAGAACTTAACTCTTATAGTTGCAGAGTCAAGAGAAGTCTTGACTCAGTAAAGAATAAATGAGTATTACCAAAATCAAAATTCAAAAATTTTAGTACAACCAACAAAAATATGCCTCGTATACAAATAAGAAGTCAAGTTTATACACGTACCACTCACTACTCATGTTTTGTGTACCAACAGTGGTACGCGTATCATTGGTTGAGACCCACTGATATAGCTAACCATTATTATAATCCAATATTTCTCCAATCAAAAGAATATACGAGGCATATTTTTGTTGGTGGTACTAAAATTTTTGAATTTTGATTTTGGTAGTACTCATTTATGAAAAGGTTGAGAACCGCTGATCTATATAGTAAAGTAATACAGTGGAACCCTGGTTAACGATGGTAATCCGTTCCAGCATTACCGTCTATCCAAGGCGCGATTCCCCATAAGATTTAATTGAAAATTGATTAATTAGTTCCGACTCCTCCTCATAACCATAGTAAATATTAAAAATATAGATAAAACTCATCTAAAATGTCCTAAAAATAATGAAAATATCGTTTATTTATTATATATTCTATAAAAAAATTGTTTTCATGAACAATTCATTAATAAAATGAATTGTTCATGAAAATAGTTTTTAATTATCATCTTTACCAGAAGGTTGACTTCGGAGTTTTTTGACAAACGAACCCGTAAACACTGATTAGAAGTATAGGATTCAACGATTATTATATAGATAAGATTTGATTTTGCCTTTTAATGGGTCACCAGAAGGACAATTGGGCTCACTTTGGAAATTATCAATCTTCACCAAAAAGACAATTGGGCTCACTTCGGAGTTTTTGACAAATGAATACCAGAAGGATAATTTGGCTCACTTCGAAGTTTTTTGACAAACAAGCCCCCAGAAGGATAATTGGGTTCACTTTGGAGTTTTTTGACAAACGAACCCATAAACACCTCGGCATTCCTGCTGAACCGCTCTTCCGATCTAAACGAACCCGTAAATACTGATTAGCAGCATAGGATTCAACGATTATTATATAGATAAGATTTGATTTTGCCTTTTAATGGGCAACGATTATTATACAGATGAGATTTGATTTTGCCTTTTGATGGCAAACAAACAGTGACAAGGATAATTGGACTCACTTCGGAGTTTTTTAACAAACAAACCCATAACTACTGATAAGCAGTTTATAGATTCAACTCTATACGATAAGATTTGATTTTGCCTTTTGATGGCGAACGAACAGTGACACGCATTCGTTGATTTATTGTCTATATTAACTGTAGGATCTCGGACAGACGTTTTTTTCTTCTTCTAATGGAATCCGGAACTGCAACGTCACACCACTTGAAGATGTCAAGTAATATATAACACAAACAAACGATAGAATCAGTCTGTTCGCAGAATTTAGAAATCGTTTAGAAATCATCTTTAAGAAACTAAAAACTAATGAAACTGTTGCAATTCACTAGTTTTTAGTGGCTATTTTTAATTAATTAAATAATTTGTTTTCATTACTATATGTTAATTATCATTTACTTAAATATATTTTTATATAGTTATAAATTTTATTAATTTTAATAGTAACATTGTCAGATTTGAATTGATTGCGATAAAAAAAAATAATTAACGATTAACAACTGAGCTAAAGAATCATGTGATGCGATGACGAGCTATTTTATCGCAGAATTTAGAAATCGTTTAGAAATCATCTTTAAGAAACTAAAAACTAATGAAACTGTTGCAATTCACTAGTTTTTAGTGGCTATTTTTAATTAATTAAATAATTTGTTTTCATTACTATATGTTAATTATCATTTACTTAAATATATTTTTATATAGTTATAAATTTTATTAATTTTAATAGTAACATTGTCAGATTTGAATTGATTGCGATAAAAAAAAATAATTAACGATTAACAACTGAGCTAAAGAATCATGTGATGCGATGACGAGCTATTTTAGAGCTCTATTTTGTCGGAAGTTCACATATTCAGGAGTCGTTAACCAAAGCCTCCGCCGTTAACCAAGGCATTTTTTCTTACAGCCACTCGTCGTTAACCAACTACATCGTTGAATTAACGATTAACAACTGAGCTAAAGAATCATGTGATGCGATGACGAGCTGTTTTAGAGCTCTATTTCGTTGGATCATATTCAGGAGTCGTTAACCAAAGCCTTCGCCGTTAACCAAGGCATTTTTTTCTTACAGCCACTCGTCGTTAACCAACTACATCGTTATCCGAGCCGTCGTTAACCAAGGTACCACTGTATATTGGAAAATTAATTGGACTGATGATATAATGGTAGATTTTTAACTGCAATGACGTGCTAATTGTTAGTTTAGTTTGTTCAAACTTTTGATTATAGTTGACAGCAGTTATCCATTTCTTTAAAAACTTCTGACTTTAACTCTATCATCTTATCTTGTCATCGAAAGTTTACTCGCCTGGGGTAAGAATTTTTTCCTGTATATATATATATATATTTGATATTTTCTAGATTCAAAATAACTCTAACTTACATTAAATATCTCTAATGAAATATTTAATTTATTCAAAATATTTTCTGCTTAAATAAAAAATAATTTTAATTATTTTTTAACTAAATAAATATAAATTCTTATTACATCTTTAAATTGATTAAAAAGACTTATTTTTAAATTCTAACATAATAGGTTAATGTCGTTGTTAATGAATTTTAAGTTTACATTATAAGGATCCGCTTATAATGAAATAATGATTATAAAAAAAAGCCGAAAAAATACGAGAGATTGGAAACAACAGTACAAAGACAAGAATAAAGAAAGAACTAATGAAAATGTTGAAAAATATATAGGAGTATTCCTAGCAAAGCTATTACAAAGCATGGAGATTCAGTAAATAACTTTTCGGTTTGTTTAACTTGGGAATTTTTATAGACTCTTCACTAATTAGCTTCAAAATAATTTAATCATGAACCGAAATTACTGTGCAGTATTAGTTAATATCTGAAATTTAACATTTAAAGAACTACATCAGCTGAAATTTAGTTCTATAAATGTAATAATTTAATAATTTAAATTGTTGTAGCTACAGTTTATAATTCACCATAAAAATTTAATCTAAAATCTGATAAGATGGAATGGTAAGTGCATTAAACGTCTATTTTTTATTATAAGGTAAGCGAAATTTTGCTAGTTGATATTGTAGTAATCCACTAAAAGTTAATATCAGCCTATCAACATAGTTACTACGATGACTGATGAGATTCCAGAATAAAAAAACCCATTAATGCACTTGCCCCATCTCCTCACTTACTCCACTCCACCTTATTTAATTCAATCATGGCCATTTTATATAAGTTTATAAAAGCAAACTTCATCATTAATTTATAATTTTTAACTGGCATCTAAAAAATTCCATCTTGTAAGGATTCTATTTTATACTTCAGAAATTTCACAGATGATTTTCATTCACTCAACTTCTTTGGTTTGTGAAAGAAATTCACAAGATTCACATGCAGGAGTTAGGTTTGACTTCACTGAAGATTTAATAAAAAATAATCTTGCTGTAATTTCGAGTAAAAAAGAATCTATTCTATGAAGAAAACAGCTGGTGAGTTTGGAAGAAGGGAATTCAAAAATAGATATGATCTGTCTCTCTTCTCTCTTTTTTTCATGTCACTGAATTGATGAAGATAGAAGTTGTAAACCTTTGCAATATTATTTGATAGAAAAAACGAAATCTGTAATTCTTCTTTTTTTAGATTAGAATAAAATTGTTTAACTTATAATCTTTAATATTATAGAATATCTTTTATTCACCATGCGTTTATAAGTAAAACATTTATAAACTCTGACGAATTAATGAAATATCACGTGAAGTTTCTGCTGCTACTATGGAATAATAATATTTTTATTTCATAGTTTATGATGCAGAAATAAAAATTTTGACATTTTTATATTTGTTATAGATAGTTATTGAATATAAATTTAATATTTTTGATATTCTAATCGAATAAAAATATTATTTCTATTTTTATTTATGTTGGAAAGACTGAAAATTTTTAAGTGAATTTTAAAACAAGTTGACATAAATTTTTACAGTTTAAAATATTTTATTTTTATGTTGAAATTAATATTTATACATGCACTGAAGTCGGATTTTGTATGATTTTTATGTATTAGATTTTAACGGCCTAAATAATGGCCGTGAAAATCAAATACATAAAAATCAATGCATTAAACGATTGGGATGTCTTTCATTATTTGTCTAAAACTGATTATGACATAGAATAAAATGGTTGAATCAAATGTGAAAACTAAATCAATGAAAATGCCACAGATCACCAAGCCAATTCTATATTGGCTGTATACAGTTGTTATTTTCTTTTTCTTCTTTTTCTAAATTCTTCAGTAGTCTCTATCATGTGAATATGTCACTGAATATTAGATATTTTTTAGCTTTTTTTTAAATTTCTCAGTATTCCAAAACCAAGAAACTCTAATAATAAATATTTTGGTTAATTAAATAATGATTACAAATTAATAACGGACTTTCTAATGGTTAAATAATGATAAAAATGCACAAATAATTGAAGAAAACTCATACCACTGTTTTAACGAAACGATACAAAGGATAGAGAAGAGTTATAAATTTAAAAAAATTATTTTTTTTTTTATCTTATGCATAAATCAAAATATGAACTGTAAGGAATATGAAGTTGATCAACCAAAAACAGTTCATATTCCCGAATTCTTCCAAGTATCGAGAAATTTAAAATTATATATAAATAAACAAATTAATAACGGACTTTCTAATGGTTAAATAATGATAAAAATGCACAAATAATTGAAGGAAACTCATACCACTGTTTTAATGAAACGATACAAAGGATTAGAGAAGAGTTATAAATTTAAAAAAATTATTCCTTTTTTTTTATCTTATGCATAAATCAAAATATGAACTGTAAGGAATATGAAGTTGATCAACCGAAAACAGTTCATATTCCCGAATTCTTCCAAGTATCGATAAATTTAAAATTATATATAAATAAGCTTTTATCCAGTTATTTATTAGAAGAGATAATAAATAATTTATTCCTAAATTAAGTTTATATGTATCATTGAAAGAGTCCATATAGCCTATAAAGTCGAAAAAATTGTTTCTTCAAAGCTACGCAATAAAGAAGAAGTTGAAGAGTTGCTTATATATGTTTAGATACAAAAACATAAAATAATATTTGACAATTTTTCAAGAATATAAGCCTTTTTAAGTTTCCTTAAAAATTGTTATTATTATTGCTTTGTGTAGCCTATATATGAATATATGACACAACTACTACAATAGTTAATAAGAATGAGATAATTTCGAATAGTGTTAGATTGGCACTGATTAATTATTCATTTTGGTATCAATTTTTTCTCTAATTCTGTCTTATTTTAACGTGAATAACTATCACGGATGCTCTAAATCAGGGGTCGGCAAACTGCGGCCATATGGCTTTGAAGTAAAACTGAAAATAAAAATAAAACTATTATAATTTCATTTAAAAAATTTTTAAAGAATTTTATTTACAAAATGGTGATTTCATTTGTTTTATGGGTCTCGCAAAACTTCTTAGCACTAAGATGCGAGAAACGTAATGTCAGGGAAAGGAAAACGAGGGTGGAGGGGGATATACAGAGGGAATGGAGAGTTGAGCACAAGGCTCAATTTTTTGTGATATTTTCTCATTTGTTTTATGGGTCTCGCAAAACTTCTTAGCACTAAGATGCGAGAAACGTAATGTCTGGGAAAGGAAAACGAGGGTGGAGGGGGATATACAGAGGGAATGGAAGTTTGAGCACAAGGTTCAATTTTTTGTGATGTTTTGTTCATTTAATAAAGATATATTTAATATTATAACTTGTTGTAATATTACTTTAAATTTTCCTTAATTGTAAAAATATATTTATGGCTCTCGAATAATTTTTAAACTGTTGTGAGGAACAGATTTGGCTCTTCCGTCTCAAAAGTTTGCCGACTCCTGATCTAAAACAATGAAAAAAGCATTAAGTACATTATATTGTTTAAAGCTGAATATTACAATTATTTAAAGTTTTCAATCAAGCGATAAAAATATTAAAGTATAGTCACATCATATAACAGTTGCTATCAATTTTCAATTAATATTTAATTTATCTTTTCTTGATTTATTGTAGAATAAATGATAAAGAAATAGTTCTGCTGAAAAGATTCGTGATAAATATGGAAAATATAAGAATATTTATCGACTTCTCATCATCTTTGACGTTGTAAATTTAGAACAGAACATCAAACAATTCGTTGTTTCGTATTATCTTTTGATGATATAGAAGTTGATTCAAGTTGAAAGAGGGAAAGTGGGTCGAGTTCTTCAAGTTGAAGCACTTTTTGACTTTGAGATGACAAGACAGATAACAAGAAATCCTTGCTTATTTCTAGGACTAACAGAATGTAAAGAATATACCGCAGGGTATCTCTTTCATTGAAATCGATAGAGCATGCCATTTCCAGTAGTCATGTGCATTGCACATTGCAGAACTATACTAGCCTAAGGTCCTACGATACAATATTGTGGACATTTTTCTTGAATATTTTCTGTATATCAATATAATATTGTATTTTAACTGTTTAGGTGCTTTAAGACAGGAAATCAACAATCTGTCTTACAAGCTCAGATTTAATTGCGATATTTTATTTTGAGAACAAAGTATAAGCATAATAAAATTAAAATAGTTTATGTGCCTATATGACAACAATTAAGTAACTTTACTATAATAATTATATATTAATCTGCTCAAGTGTGATATCATAAATTTTCCTCATTATTGCTCTGGTGGTTTGGTTAATTGATTTATTTCATAGAATCTATATTAGATATATATTTACACATAGCGCGGAAATCATTTCAGAGCCCAACATGATCTGGATAATATTAATGATTGAGTCCACCGGAAGATTAAAGAATGGGAATCGAGCCAGACTGGATCTCTCTGAAAAAATATGTAGTGTATATTATAAATCGATCCTGATTCTCTACGTAGAAGTTTAGCATACTTTTATGTATTTTTGGTTCCTTTTTATACCTCTTTATTATTGAGTAAGCAGCGTTAAACAGGAAAACTGAGGATCAATGGGTCAACAAGAAACCCTTGGAAAATAAGAAATGTGGGCCCAGGAATCATTCCGGTATCCTTAGATGGAACAAGTTGAAAAAGCATCAAAATTAATTTAAAAGATAAAATTTTGCCATTATAGAATTATCTCATTTAAATATATTTTTACATAGCTGAATATGATATCTCAAATTCGGACAATTGTTCTCTTTTTTCAATAGAATAACATTATTTGACTGGCAAAAATAAAATGCTTTGGTGAAGTTAGAATGTGATGAGTTTGTACTAAGTTTGAAGAAAAGAAAATTCTCCAGCACAAATATCGATTAGATAGCAACATGGATACGTACCAGACTTCAATCTGAAGAATCCGGATTCCAGACTTCTAGATTTTGCAAGAGAAGTTGAATCTCATCCTTCAACTTTCCACGGATATTGGCCAGCTTGCAGTAGGCTCTTAAATAGTCACATCCATCACACATGTATTCCTTATGCGATTTACTAACATAGCTGAATAAACGAAATCAATCTGACAAAAATTTACTAAGATAGTCGTAACGAGAATGTTCCATGAAGAATTTAAAATACAATATTTTACAGAAATGAAGATAAGATGTTTTTATTTACGTACTTATAAATAGAATGCCATAGAATTCTTTAATACAGTAAGGCCCCGTTTAACGCGGGGGATACGTTCCAAAGGAAACAAAGCACTAATTGAAACAGCATTAAACGAGGTCATTTAACACGTATTATTTGATTAATAAGTATAGATTAAGCAAAAATTTTAAGCAATGCAATGCCAAAAAGCATAATTTTAACTATAAATCACAAAGAAAAATTGGTGTGCAAGTTATAAAAATAATTTATAAGCTTGTTGGTTTGGAAATGCATTTACATCGAAATTACGCCATCATCACGATGCCCTAATTTCAATATTATTACCAAAAATATGAATTATTAATTTTAATCTAAAGAAATTACATCAAAAATAAAAATAGTCATTCATTTGCAGAGAAGTTTCATAGAAATATTAGCAAAAGAAAACAAACCTGTTGATCAAAGAGGAAAAAGTATATCAAAATTTTATAGCATAAAAATTTAAAGCTATAAAAAATCTGATGGATTCATTTGTATAAGAATTACAGTTTTTAATAACATTTTGCTTAGTTTAAAATTCGAGAAAATTTTCTATTAAAACTTTTTTCATTTAAGATTACATCCTTTCTAAACATAGATAAATTATATTTATTAAAAAAAAAACAAGAACTTAATTATTACCAAGAAATAAAAAATAAAATTGATATGGCTGAAACATTATTATTTCTTTCGTAAGATTAATGAAAATATACTATTAAATGGTGCTTATTAGAGAATAATATGAACGAAAATAATTTAAAAATTAATTTATAATTTATTAAAAAAAATTTAATTAATATTTGTCTTATTGAAAAAAAAAAATAAGTTACTCAGTAAATTTGATATAATGATTACTGCTTCTATGCATTCGTTTATTCCTCAATTAGATACGAAAATTCATTTTATTGTTTCAAAATTCTGTTAATTTTAATAAATATTTATTTAAAATAAAATATCATTTATAAATTCTCATAAGTAACAATTATTTTAAACAATTTAGATAATTTATAAGCATCTAAATTTCGTTGGTGTTATTGTTTAATTTTTTCTCAAATAGTTAAGGTAGCAGCTACTTAAAAGTTACATAAAAAATATATTATTTTTCTCAATATTTGACTTATTTTATATATATTTTGTTTTTAGAATAGATATTATTATTCTTTTTACAAGAAAACAGTTTCTCAGAGTAAAATCTTATAACGAAAATGTGGTAAGCCATGCTCATTATTTTAAACTTTATTTTATCAAAATTTTTAGATATATATTCAACAATATAAAACACGATTATAAATTAAATTTGATCGAAATCGTTTAAATGATTCGATCTGTAGAAGTATTTATCTTAGAGAAACAAACATCCGCCCTAATATTTTTATTTTGGTATTCTATCCTCCTTTCTTTTGATTTTTATGAAATTTTCAGAGACCCTTAAGTTATTCAAAAAGTATATATATTCCAGATTTCATCAAAATCTATTATACAGTGCGACTTATAGAAGAATTTGTATACAAACAAATAAACGATACTTCATGGCCAAGCTTTATTATTTTTTAGCCTACTTTCTGAAGGAAAAGTCTTTTCTTTTATTGCTTAGAACTTCAAATTTGGCATTCTATATGTTAGTAAATAATTCTCTATGATTAAAATGACAAGTTAAAAATATTAATCTGATATAGAATGCTATAGCAGATTGAAATATGGTCATAATAATCATGTAGTAAATAATTAGAGAATTCAATACTTGGTTTATTTTTGAATCAGATTTATTACAGAAACTGTATCATAAATTTTTATTTTAATTTCTTTATATTCATACTTAGTTTTGGTAAAATATTCTTAAACAACAATTATGTAACAGTCTTATATAATATTTCTGTCTATTCATAAATTAATCAAGTAAAATATCACCAACAGCAGATTTATTTATATGTCAAATCGAATTACTGATTCTCATCAATCGACTTTATAAAAACAAATAAACAATATACATTTTAAGATTATACTGATAAAAAGAAATCGAAATTTTAATTATAAAAAATGTATTTAGATATGTACAACAATTGAATATTAAAAGTTCTTCGTTATTGAAAACGTTATATAGTAACGTTAATAACTTAGTTCTATAACGACTCAAACTTATTAGTAATAATAAATTTCCATCAATAATATTTGAATTTAATGCTATATATACACAAAAGAGGAAGTGGGCTATACTAGAAGATTTAGCCACAGGGGAAAAAACGTAAAGAAGTGAGAAGTAAGAATGAAAGTACTAGAAAAAGGTAAAAGGTCATGCCATTAAGAAGTGTAGCAGGTCACTAAATAGGAAAGGAAGGGAGAGCCTGATAGGAGGGAATCAGAGAGATAATTGCTTCCAATACGGAACTAGGAAAGAATAACAACTAATTATAAAATGTACATTGAAGACATACTGAGTAGGTTGAAAGACGCAGAAGAGTTCTATCAAATACTGCATTGTAGAATGTCAGTAATGTTGAAACACACTAGTTCAATAGGTAGGTACAGTATATAGTCACTGTGTTGTTCTGAGTCTAACAACAGGTGGATATGATGTCCGGTGAAGTTAAAACACAGTGTGTGAAAGAGAGACAGAAGAGTTCCAGTAATTACTACAACGTAGGAAATCTGTTATGTATTGCCACACTTTGGTCTTCAAGTCTGAAAAAGTCCATTGTAGTGAACAACACCAATTAAAGACACATCAACCTGATTTGTCCAGATATTGACTGTAAAGCCAGTTGATGAGATAAAATTTTGAAGAGCTTTGAAATTTGTTAGCGTAAATGTTGGTGCTATTTTTATATGTCAACAGTTTTGAATTATAAAATATAAATAAACAACTTAACAATGGCGAATAAAGTTATATCATTCGTATGTCTGTAATAAAAACTGAACAATCACTAAAAATGCAATTTCCAAGATATACATTAGAAAATTAATAATTCGCTCCTAACAACAAATGATTAAATTCTCTCTTTGAAACTAACAAGGAGAGGGCGCGAGGGCCGGAAAACGGAATGAAACGAAATTTATTTCTGTAAGAGTTCTTGACTAGTACTAAAACACAGTAAAAGGCTAGAGGCCAATGGCTAGCCAGAAGTATTAGCAGAAATATGAATTGAAAAGGTTAAAAACAGCATAAATTAAATATATTTTTCTGTTTGTCATTTTGCTTGAATGATGGTTGCGATATTATATCTGTGCTAACTCGTACCAACAGCTAACAGTAAAACACAATGCTGTGCATTTATAAACTGCTTTAATATGATCTACAGTAGGGTTCTCACAGTCAATCTTCTTTTACTCGTACTCTAATGTAAAAAGCGGGTTCTTATTTCTTGCTAACATTTCAATTTTACTTGTTAATTATGATTATCACATAGGGGTGTGATAAAATTAACTGTTTTATGGTCTGGTTATTTCCTTTAAATTTTATTTTCGTGCATGCATCAGTGATGAAATATATTTAATTAATGCTGTTTTTAACCTTTTCAATTCATATTTCTGCTAATACGAATAAACAGGAAAAACCTTTTCAATTCATATTTCTGCTAATACGAATAAACAAAAAAAAAAAAAAAAATGTAACTAGCGGGAATAGAACTCTTTCTTCGAGGTCATTTTTCTCCATAATGGCTAGCCATTGGCCTCTAGCCTTTTACTGTGTTTTAGTACTAGTCAAGAACTCTTACAGAAATAAATTTCGTTTCATTCCGTTTTCCGGCCCTCGCGCCCTCTACTTGTAAGTTCCTCTGATGTCATAGTGATACCATCCAATGAGAATTAAACACAGCTCAACTAAAATATTGTCCCATTCCTGTTTTCAAGGCCTCTACATTGTAACTTTCTGTCTCAAAATTAATATTGCATTATGAGGAGCGATCTATAATTTGAATGTCATTTCGATATAGTTGACATTTGGTAATCGAGTTAACTTAAGTAGAGACAATGTAAATCTATATAATCAATTTTTTAATATAAAATTGATAAAAGTATATTTCTGGGGGTCGGAGGTATAGGACACTATGTCCATTTACTACATTTTACAGGAGAGCAGTTTGAAGTTGTTTTACGTTGTTCTCCCTTATGGACTTGGTGTTATTTAAAAGCACCGTAACTCCATCAATTATTGATGTAGGACATAGTGTTGTATACCTGTGGATAGGACGAGAAACCCATATGATTGTGCCAATAATCTCATTTTGGCCAAAAATGGACATAGTGCCTATACCTCCTACCCACAGATTTATAATACCATAATTATGATGTAATATTGTGCACAGTGCAGTATTTTTCTTTGGAAGTTAAAGGTAAATTGAATGCATATGTTTTCTAACTTCAAAATTAAAGTATTATATTTTAATGATAACGTCATGAGTGATATCTTATTGTAGATGTTTAGATTCATCATTTTAAAGTCATATTTAAATGATTGATGATAATAAGCCATATTGATTTACATTGAAACACAGTAAGCGATTCATTTGAATTAAAATGATTTCCAACACAATTGTATGTTGAAAACCAAATATTTATAAAATCAGTTTTTTATTCGTTTTATAAAATATTTTTTCATTCGAATTTTTTAACAATATAATTTAATTAGATTCTCTATAATTTTACAACATAACGTAAATTTTTAAATATTTTCTTCGATAAATATTATAAAATAAACAAGAAAATTAGTAATAATAAAACAGGAATTTACGATAAAGATATAAGATAAAAATATTACATTATGTACATAATAAAAATATTTGAAGTTTTGAATATTTATATGTAATAAAAATTCATATAAGAAGTAGGGATAAAATGTAAAAAGCTTTCTTTTAATGAAAAAAACTGCACATTCGTGCCTACTATGCTATTAAAGATTGTAAATAACAGATGATAAAAGATTATAATGGCTACAGATGTTGATTTAGTCTATTAACCAGTGAATTAATGGCATAATAAAAACAAAAACAATCAACATAACTTTCACGCACAGTCTAATGGTTTGTTTGTTTACCAGGTAAAACATTTTTATTTTATTTTACTCTATATCTACAAAAAAATGATGCTTTTTCTTATATTAATATAATAACGCACTGTTTGTTTTTCATTCATGTTTTCAGGTTTTTCAATAGCTGAACTTATAAGTATATTAAGTCAATTTCTGATTTAATAATATGAAATTGATTTAATGGACTTATAAATTCAGCTATTGATATTATGAATGAAATTAATTTAATAGACTTATCAGTTCAGTTATTTAAAACCTGAAATTATGAATAAAATTGATTTAATAGATTTATAAGTTCAGCTATTGAAAATCCACAAAATATGAATGAAAACAAATAAATGCTGAATTATATTAATATAAGAAAAGCATATTTTATAAATAAAGAAAAATGAAATAAGTTTGTTTTACCTAGTAAACAAACAAACCATTAGACTGTGAGTGAAAATAATGTTGATTGTTTTTGTTTTTATTATGCCATTAGATCAGTGATTAATGCACTAAATCAACATCTTTAAATTAAAATCTAATCAAATAAAAAAAAATTAATTTAATAATTTTGAAGAATTACGAAATAAATCTTTTTAAGCTACAAAAATTTATAGAAATATAAAAATAAACATAAAAGTTTTCTGGTTCTGGACAATCATTTTTATCTTATATACTGCAAAAATTGAAAACATGTTCTAATTCAATTCACTTAAATCTTTTTAAGCTACAAAAATTTATAGAAATATAAAAATAAACATAAAAGTTTTCTGTTCTGGACAATCATTTTTATCTTATATACTGAAAAAATTGAAAACAAGTTCTAATTCAATTCACCTGAGTTAAATTCTTAATGACAGATAAGTTTCTAAACATCATTTTCAATCACTAATAACTAAAGCAAATAATGACGATAAATATTGTTACTGCAAAAACCACCAAAACTTTCTAATGCTAAAGTTTCCTTAATAAATAACTTATTACTGTATATAAGAAAACCAATATTTTTCCAGAAATGTTGGATTTTAACTTGTTTATTTGTTTATTTTCGATAGCAAATATTTTCCTTTTAAAATATGGAAAAAAATATTTTAGTAATTCCTTTTGTGGATCTTATAAATTCTCCATAAGAATTTCGACTGTTTGCTTTGATATCTAAAATTGACCTCTATCTTTGAATAGAAGAAAACGAAAATTTTTAGATTTTGAGATTTTCCTTGTTGTTGTGGTAGTTCCTCTCTATATGAATACTAAATTCCTGTTTTTTTTTTCCCGCTATATTGGAACTATTGTAATTTCTGTATAGATTGAGATGTTTAGCATGGCATATATCCTATTTCTTCTGCAAGGTAGCAATAACTGGAAATTGTATAGGATAGAGAGATCAGTACAGAGATACAATTTATGATTGAAATTTGGAATATCGTTTTCTTTGAATCCCTTATTTTTCGTTTATCGAAACAACCTTATAAAGCACTGAATTTACAAGTCATTTCGGGATATTGTCCGTTTGAAAGTTATATCAAGATAAACTTTGAAATAAACTCGATATTACTAAATATACAGCGAATTTACTGCTATCGATTTGCCTTCCCAGAGAAAAATTTTCATGTATAAACTTTTAATAATTTTTTATTCTTCAGATTTATTTTTAAAAGAATTTTCATATTACATAGTGCAGTATATTTTATCGAATTTTGTGCATAATTGTTTACTGATTATTGTGATTATTTTTAGTCAAACTAATTGTTAATTAATAAGCAGATTATGCTTATAATTATTAATAATTTTTCTTAATGTAAATTTGTTCTAAAATTCTGTTCTTAATTATGATTATAAGTAATTAAATTATTATTTTATTTTTTTTTAATTTCTCTGATTAAAAGTGTATATAATTTTAAATAAATTCGAGAATTATTTTTAGAATTAGCAGACATCAAATGTCTGAAAACATCTTAAAAAAAGGAGACATTCTTTAGTTCCCTCAAGGGATTTCTTTATGTATTTAACTTCAGTTGCGGGTTTGGCTGGCAGTTTCGTGTGCCAGTCAATGTCTACTTCAATAGCAAATTTTTCTTTACATTTTCTTTTCCATTGTAAAGATAATGTAATCGATTGAACAGGAAAACTGATTCACTAAACATAAATTTTAACTTTAACTGTCATTTAAATTCAATTCTCTATCCAATCCGAAAATTATTCGGGATATTTTAAGCTTTTTTACTAAAGTTTTCACACTTCTGAATATGCTAAAGTTACAGGTTAACCTGGTAATTTTTTTTTTTTAATTCTAAAATTTTTTATTAACTTCTTAAAAATAAATGGGAGCAAAAATTCATAATATCGAAATTACGTTTCACGTCATATTAGTTATAAAAAATTCTGATTAAAAATTTTTATTTTTAACTCTCCAATCAAATTAATTTTTCTAATTTAATACGAATTCATTAATTATTTATCTGGGTTATCGTGTGCAATAATTCACTTAACGATATAATTTAATTTCCTCTAATGGCCATCTGAAGTAAATTACCATCTAATTTGAAAATTAAATAGATATTTAACAGATTAAAAATTAAATAGTTATAAATTTAAAATATATTTAATTAATTAATTAATTAATTAATTAATGAGTCATCTACCGAAGATTAGATAGTTTGACCCATAAATAATTACGACTTTAGGTAAAGTTAATGAGAAGCAGAAATCAGTATAATTATATTATTATTAATTATACTTAATAACAATTAACTTAACACCCACACAAACTCACAATTTTTAACAACAGTAAGTTTAATCATGAATAATGAAGATTCGTGTTAGAATAATTCAGTTAATTGTGGCTTTAAACATGAGCAAAGTGATAGAATAATTCAACAACGAGCTATACATGAAATTAAGATATTTAAAATATCGCAAGAATATATGAGCCTAGCTTTCTATATAAATCAAAAATTATTTTCTTATGCTCATGTTATTTTCTTCTAATATGCATTAAGTAGCTCTAAAACCATAAAAAATCCATTTAAAGACCAAGTTAAAGCTTCGAGAATGCATAACGAGATCCAAATCTGTAAATTCGTCCATTATCTTGAAAAGATCTATTCATGCTCAAAATTTTGAATGATATTGGATAATAGTCTTCTGGCTAATTTGAATAAAAGTTTTGCTGACTTGGAGATATCTATGTTCTGCCTATCGTTCGCCGATGGATAACATTCCAGATAGATATGCAATGGAGCTGAAAGGAGTCAATGTACTGCAATGAATCTGTTCGTCCCTTGTTGAAAGAGTTAAAGCAATTCCTTTTTTTATATGTTCTTTCATGCTTTTTCTTGATGCGATAGCATTCGTTAAAAAAATTCGATCGAGCTCAAATTTAAATATAAAAATGGTTTTCAGACTTTTTACATTTGTTGGGACATTGGTCTTTAAGGTGACATTTGTAAAAATATTCGAAGCAGATTAGGTTTTTATGTGAAGATCAATAATGTAGAGCTAAATAATAAAAAGTTCTGTAAATATTTAGAAGTTTTGTTTAAATTATATGTCATTCAAAAATCTTTGATTTAGTCCATATTTTGTTATTAAAAATAATGAAAACATAAAGAAAGCAATTACATTTCTTAAGCATTGTTTAGAATCACTAAGTTCATTTTTATGACAAGACATAAAAACTCAATTTTGCATGGTCAACAAACAAGTTTGTTTCAATGCGACATACCAAATCTGCTTTCATTCAAAAGTCATCGAATTCGTTTTAATGTCTGAATAAATCTAAGAACGAATTTGGACAAAACAAACATTTAAACCAAAGTAAACATGGAAATAAATACTACAAATAAATTTAAATTCTAGTTTCTTTGGTGTATATATTGTGTAACTTGTACTGTATATTAGAAGGTAGATGTTATTTCGAACCCAGTCACAGAAGCACCGGTCAATAAAATGGAATGACATGGACCCGTTTTATTACCAAACTAGAGCCAGGATAGATTTATTCTAGGCAACAAGACCTCATAAAAGAGGATTATTCTATCTCCAGGTTCAGGTAGAGATTTCGGTCACGGAAGCATAGCACAACTCGACTGGAATTACAGACCAACTCTTCGGGGTCATGTTCTATGTCAAAGAACAAAGCTTATTCAAACAATCTTTGCTGCTATTCTTGCCACTGAAATGCTTTCTTTGTTCTTCAAAGGATGGTCTTGAATATTACATAAAACTCGACTGAAGTAAATAGAATCATTTCTGTTTCTTTCATAGTGTAATATTTTTCTTTAAAGTATCTATACTATAAATTATTTGTATCATTTTTAAATGCTTATGTTGCATTTCATTAAAAGTATTGAAATTGTTTGAAAAATTCACTTTAGTAGTAATTCTGCTGCACTCAAACATTTCCTTTTATTATGAAACTAATACAAAAACTTGATAAAACTTACAGAAACTGTTGATGTTGTTTTAGAACATTATATATGTTTTCAGTATAATTCTAGTAATTCACATAATTTATTTAGAAACACATTATAGTAGATATGGCACACACAAACGATAAGAGATTGAGAGACAGAGAATTAGAGATTAATGATTAGAAATTGTGACAGAGAATTATTGTTTGAATTGCTAAGAAGAGACAATAAAATGAAAATTAATATTATATGTACTATTCCCTAGATATTGAAGTAACTCAGTTATAGGCTATGACTTTTTTTGGTCAAATTATCAATTTTATATGTATTTCTTACTCTCATCTTTATATTCACTTTATTATTGCTCGATAGAAAATGATAATTCTTGAATGACATAAAAAATAATATGTATTTCAATATATTGTAACTTCATTAACAAAGATTGCATAATAGGATTTTTTAACGACTGCAATAATCGGAATATTAAACATCATTACTAATTTTATACTAAATTATAGTTGAAAATTAAATTTGTGTGTGTTTTGAATGACCAGAATTGATAACAATGTGTCTTTTTATGCAAGATACATCGTTAAAACTATTTGAATTTTTTCTATGAATCTGACTGAATAAAGAAACATTCTGATCCTTATCTTGCGATACATTTAGTACCACTTAATTATACGTAATAAATGCTAGAACAACCAAATTATAGTGTCATTTATAACCATTTATATTATTTTAGAATTTTTCTTTATTTATTAAATGTAATTTTTAAGCATAAACTTATAAGCAAAGCAAAGTTAGCATAAACAAATGGCAATTTATGTATAATCTTTTCTAATTTATAAAATAGAGATTAACTTTGATAAAATAACAAGAATATACTAATAAAACCATGTTCATTGTTTCTCCTAATTTTTGTACTATATGTTTTTATAGTAGCATTATTATTTTATAATTAATTTACATCAAAATTAATCCAAACATTTATATGATTTATACAGATACATTTTTAAACTAATCATTCAGTTTCTCATTTTTTTTAAATATAACAAATAACAGTACAAATAATTAAGAAAAATCCTTTTAAATTTTATAAAATTATTTTGTTATTGCATTAAAACAACATTGAACTTCCATAATTAAGTTAAAATACATTAACTCTTGTTACAGCAAAATCTAAGATTGTTCAGTTATAAATTTAAAAAGCTTTCAAATTTTAATTTTTTTACAGTTTTGAAATGCATTTTTTTCCCTATTTTTTCTAAATTTTAATAAAAAAGAAAGAAAATGGAAATAGATATTAGCGTATTGTTAAAAGGATTATTAATTAATTCGGCGAGTAATTAAAGAATAGAGATCAAAATAAAAAAAAAGAAATAATAAATGGTCAAACCACGATTAAAAAAATAAATAAAAATGGAAAAAAAATTAATGTTATTAAATTAAATGATAATTTTTTACCATCGAAAGTTAATATAACAGCAGAAGTAAAAAGAATAAATGGATGATGAACATTTACACTAACCAGTAGGGACGTCTAACGTCACCTTTATTAGTAAAGAAAAGAGCATTTTCAGTCTGGAAATAGTGTTTCTTAGTCTATTTAGCTGAGAATAAAGTGACTTTGGGGATTGAAGGACGATGAACTTGCAAATGGCTATCTAACAAGCTGTAGTAGTAGCAGTATGGATTACTTCAGAAGTGTTCCTTAGGGAACAAAGTGCTACCAAAGTGCTAGTTGTAGTGTCGAACTGAGAATATAATTAATTCAGCAATACAATAAATCACTTTCGATAAAGCATTTTTCTTATTAATACTAGAAAGTTATTGAAATCATAACACACACTCTAGCTACTCAACATATGTTCATTATGAGTATTATCAATCTACATTCTTCAATTTGTATTCTCTTTTTTGCAAATAATAATAAATATTTTCGAGATTATTCAGTTGAAACCATAAAACGTTTGATTTTTATGTGCATTTTTTAATTCAAAATTTCATTTTTAGTGATTCTGTTACCATAAACTTACATAGTCACACTTAAAGTCATAACTGAACTGCAATTATTTATTGTTTTTCCTTCATGATTTTATTTTATTTAATAAGTGTGAAATTATTAGCAAATCTTTTTATGAGAAACAAAAATTTGTGATAAAAGTTAACAGTTAATTATAATTATATATGATCTGCTAATTTATTTTCTCGAGATTTCTCTTTATTTAAATGTCCGAATTTAATTAATTAAAATTAAAAATTGAAGATTAGAAACTTTTAGTAAGTTTGTAATTAATTTCTGAATAGAAAAAAACTCTAAGTAATTAAAAAATATCAAATGAGACTTTGCATTTATTAGATGTCAAGGAAATAATAATAGATATATCTTTTCTTTTTTAATTAACAAACATGATAAGTTTGTCATCATTCGTGTATACATAGGTATGAGAAAATGATTGCATTTATTAGATGTCAAGGAAATAATAATAGATATATC
Source organism: Olivierus martensii (assembly GCA_000484575.1). NCBI lineage: Eukaryota > Metazoa > Arthropoda > Arachnida > Scorpiones > Buthidae > Olivierus > Olivierus martensii. The sequence goes on along the minus strand of AYEL01079909.1, from coordinate 4,462 downwards.
TTTTCTTTTTTAATTAACAAAAATGATGAGTTTGTCATCATTCGTGTATACATAAGTATGAGAAAATGATAAAAGCATTATTAATAAAAAGAAAATTCGCAGTAAAATTTGTATAAATCGAAAATTATAATTAGTATACTATAAGTTTGTACTGTGTAAAGTCGAAAATCAGTGAAAATAAGTTATACATACATTAATATGTATATGATATTAATGGAGAAAACATATACAATATATAAAGTTTAATTCATCTGAATTAGTTATAAAATTGTAGGAATTCAAAATAAATGTTTCATAATTTTGTTTCTAAAGTAGTCTTCTGAGAGTAATAACAAACATTGTGTTCAGCAGACCATATTTCGCTATTATTCCCATTTTCTAACAAAATCCTTTACTGTTTGAAAACATATGCAAATCTCTTATGCAGATATCGAAATGGTTTAATAATATATTTCGATTTTTTGAACAATTTTTTTTATCAAGATTTCTTTTTTTGCAAGCAGTTGACTGTATGTATCTATTTTATCAGAATATTTGCTTGTTCATTTGTCCGTTATTAGAATTTCTCAAGAAAACAAACGTCTCAAAGCAAATTGAAATTTTAGAAATTATTCTTTATTATTCAAGAGTATCTATTGGGGATTAGAGGAACCCCATAGATCTCTTCAAATATATTTTTAAAAAATATTTATTTGTTTATATATATAAAGATAGAATAGCTAGTTTGGTCTAATAATTGTTGATAAAATATAATTTTTTATCAACAATTTCTCCCAATTTTTTTGTATCTGCAGTTTTCCATTTGAAGTTAATTAATTTTGAAGATAATATATCATCTCATTATGAAAATGCGATTGTTAGAAACATTAAAATGCGGATATTTCTTGAAAAATTTTTCTCGTGTGAAATGACATTACGACCATTTGAAAAAAATTTATTTATATTTTATAAATTCGGGCTTATATAACAACTTTTTCCTCCTATCTAATTGTCAGATCACTTGAAGCATAAAGCTTCTTTCGCCCGGATCTCTGTCAGAAAAAATAAATAAATAAAATGGTTGAAACTTGTGAATATTTGATAACTCCATATTTTGAATATTGTGCTCTTCCAGAATAATATAATCAATTGTGTTGTATCAGCATAAAAGTTTTTTCTTCCTTAGAAAAGTTTTTCGACGGATTGTTATGAGATGTGTAAATTCTGAAGCGGAAAATATGCTCAAAATACTGTATTTTTGTATAAATATTATACATATTTTATATGTATAATATTTATACAAAAATACTAGTAAATTCAACTTCTGAATTTTCGCTCGTCCGATCATGGCAGTTCATTTTTCAAAATTTTTAAAAATTCTATAAAAATATCTAAAATTGCTACTAATTGTCTACTTCAAAAAGTTTAACAAATCTAAAATACTAGTAAATTCAACTTCTGAATTTTCGCTCGTCCGATCATGGCAGTTCATTTTCAAAATTTTTAAAAATTCTATAAAAATATCTAAAATTGCGACTAATTGTCTACTTCAAAAAGTTTAACAAATGTACATTGCATTTAATCTATTGGCAGTACGTTGCAAGATGTCAGAATTTCTGTCAAAAAAAAATAAAATAAAATTCACTTTTCTGTAAGATAGCAGATGCAAGATTTTTCTGCACTTTTCTGCTTCAGAATTCGAATTAAAAAAAACACTCCAAATTTCCAAATTTAATAGCATGTATTACATATAACATAATTAGTACCCGTAAGATTTTCGATTAAGAACTTTCCAAATTAGGAAAGAATCTCAGAATCCGTTATATTCATAAGCATCAGCTAAGTATCATCTAGTTACGAATAACAAGTTATAAATGTACCTACATTTGAACATACCGTTTTATTTTTAAATTTTTGAAAAATTTAAAAATGAAAAAAGATTATAAGAAAGTGGAATTGCGAAACAAATTAATTTTCTTGATATACTTAAAGAGTATTTCAAGATGGCGGAATTTTTATCAAAAATTTTTACCTGGTTGTACATTTGTTTCATAAGTTCGATGCAATCCACTAAAATATCGAACACTCGATATTTTAGTGGATTTCTGTATATCATAAAATATACAATACTGTATAGTATATCTGTATAATATATACATATATATATATATAATTCAAATCGAATAATATTCACATGAGATATATCGTTTTGACAGAGAAATATGATCTGATATTGGTCATTTCTAGTACTCTTGCTTTCCTAGAAAATCCCAATAACATATGAAGAATAACTAAAGTAACAATATCAAAAAATCGAAAAATTTAGATTTTATTCGTGACAAACAAATGGAACAAAGGCTTGCATGCTTAAACATTCTTCCCATCCTCTTTTCTGGCTTTTGATAGTCTGCAATGATTGATTAAAAAAGCGAGCTTAAGCAAACCTCATTAGTTTATATAAAGTTAACTGTTAATAAACTTAAAACGAAGTTTAGAATTAGAAAAATAAAATATTTTAAAGCTCAAAAATAATGTATGCTTGTCAAAATATAAATTAGAATATTTATTAAAATAACAGAGGATTACGTCCAAAATAATGGAATTGAATAGGGATTAAACGAATATATCGTGATTTCTAATAGCATCACATAAAAAAGTTAAAAGTTACAAATTACAGTTAACTTATAAAAAGTTTTATTAAATTGAGAAACTTTTTTTATTTAAGAAACGTTTATCAAGAACTAATTTAAACTTATCACGAAATTGAGCGGTAACAGGAACAATGAAATTCTCAAATAAAAAAAAAAAAGATTTTCGTTTAGAAATTAATACAAAAATATCGTTTTGAGAAAATAGCTTCAAATTAAAAATCTTGGTTTTTATTAAGATTTTTCGAATATTAAAAACAGTGATGCAATATATAACTCAGAATTTTCTATATAAAATATTTTGCTTATTTTACTTTCAGAAGATTTTGTAACCTTTATGAGAATAATGAAAATAATTTTTTTCAAATATTCAGATCAAGAATGCGGCCACTAAATAACTTTCTATTCTGAATGAATCTAAATAATTTTCATGTCTTAATCCTCATTTTTCAGAGGCATCCGACTCCCTCGCTATGTCCTTCATCCTTCAACACTCAACTCAACTCGTTGCTTGGCCATTTATGTGATGTGCTCTTAACCTTTCTAAAATTCAATGGTTTTATCTTTAAAATACTCTCAAATCTCAAAAAATATTTAAATAAACATGGTCTAAAACCAATAATTTTCAATATGATTAAAGTAAAGCCATTAAAAAATTTTCCTCTGACATCAATGTGAAGACATATTATCAATAATAAATTTTAAATAATTAAAAAAAAAATAGAAAGTCACATGCCTCTTACTCAATTTTTAAAATATTTTTAAATAATTGCAGCCCAAACATATTTGTATCAATAATAAACAGCAATATCCATATTTCGATATTAATATTATAATTTATTTTTAAAACGTATTAAATATTCATTTTTATGCCAAAATTTTCTCATGACTTCATATGTTCTACTGAATGCAAAAACTTTACTTCACACTTTTTGATAGTTGCAATATCCGAATATTATGAGAAAAGAGAAGAAATTAAAATTTCATTTTCTATATCTATGAATTTTAAATTTCTAATCATTACTTTCAAGTTTATGGATATGAGTTTGATATCTTACTTTAACCGTTAACATATTAATAAAAAGTATTTTTTATTTTAATCTGAAAAAATATATATATAAGAATATTTTATGCATAATTATAAAATTTACGAATAATTTAATATTATTAACATAATATGCAATTTAAAAAATATAAAATATGAATATATATATTTAATTTTATCATCTCCATGTTTAAATAGATTAATGATTATTTTTAATATTATTCTGAAATGTTTTTATTTTATTTTCATCTAAAGTACAGATTGAGAATAATTATATACCTGTTATTCATAAAAATACTCTTGATGAATAGTTTATAAGATGTTTGCATGCTATTATAAAGAAAAAAAGTGCAAAATTGGTTTCAAGTTTTCGAATTAAAATTAAAAATTAATTACACAAGAGTTTATAGTTTTGAAGATAATTTTTCTAAGTAAAAAAAAAAACATAAAAGTAATATGTGATGTAAACAGAAAAATTGTTATTGTGAATACTATGAATGATGAAAAACGAAAATCATATTTTAAGATACGAATGAATTATTGCAGAAGAAAGTAAGAAATGTCTTCTTTTGCAAATCTGTCTGAGTTTTGTTCTTTGACATATATTCAAGAAAATAATTTTATGGATAAATCTTTAATTTTGAATATTTATACTCCACTTAATTCTGTTACGTTATTTCATTACGACTTACTGAAACAATGAAATGCAATCTGGTTGAATATAAAAAGTTAAAATAATAATTTTGAAAATTATTAATTTTTATGCAAACATATTTTTATAAAATACAAT
>AYEL01079907.1:0-24346 GCA_000484575.1 Olivierus martensii | reverse complement strand
ATATATATTTATTATTATTTATAACATTTTTAAATCAATCTTGAAATAATTTCATATTTAAACTGTCACCATTTTATTAGACAGAAGAATTTTATCATTTATAAAACAATGTCTTTAAAATAATTATTGCAGAATTAAGTCATTTAATTTGCTATAGTAAAGATTGTTAAAGCTTTAAATATTCATCCCCTTCACATATAATAAATGAGAATTGGTAATTAAATTCTGTTAAATATTTATAAAAACAAAATATTTTAGAATGACGACAGATAAATTTTTATCACAACAGAATTTAATTCACATTTTATAATCAATAGGAATCTTTAACTGATTAAACTTTTTTCTTCTTAGAAAATGGAATCAACAATTATGTTTGTGAAGAGGTTAACTCTGACCTGTCCTATTTTATTTTATTATGCTCTTTTATTATTTATCATTATTTTCAATATTATCTAACGTTTTATATTTTTAAGAGTTGACTTACTTCCACATTCTCCATCTCAATATTTCGCAATCACATGTTATGGACGGACATCCGTCTTCCAGACAAGCTTTCTCGGGTAATGACATCATCTAATCTACATAAGTTTTACCACTGATCCGATATGAGAAAATAAGAATGATACTGTATCGATGTTTTGTTTGATATACAAATGAATTGTAAAGAAGATGACATGAATGAATAACTCTGTAAGCTAATAAATTTAAACTTATTACATGTATTTATGTGAATGAAACAACACGGGATTGTACGGCACTTGATATAAAAGCTGACACAACCAACGATTCACCAAGATGTTGAATTGACATAAGGTTGGTTAAGTGACATTGGAATTCTTGTAAAGGTCAACAATTTGCTTGAAGTTAGTATCGGTGGTGGAGGTACAATGGTGCCTCGCAATTCGACGTCCCACAATTCGTCAGTCTCAATTCGACATTTGACTTTCGCGGATTGGCGCATGCGCGTGCATGGAATTATGTGATGTCATTCGCTATTTGTCAGTTCTTTTTGAATTACTTTGATGTTTGCCCGTGTTAATTTTCAATTCTACATTTTTCAGAAAGTAAAAAATTTGTAATATTATTATTTTTTTGAGTGAAATGTAAGGATGGGTTCAAAGAGAACTGATCAGAGGAATAATTCTGAAATGAAGAACTTTTTTTGAGTGAAATGTAAGGATGGGTTCAAAGAGAACTGATCAGAGGAATAATTCTGAAATGAAGAACGTTAATTTTCAATTCTACATTTTTCAGAAAGTAAAAAATTTGCAATTATTATTAATTTTTAATAAATTATGATTAATTTATTATTTCAGAAAGTAAAAAATTTGCAATTATTATTAATTTATCAATTCAATTATTATGATTTCAAAGAGAATTGATCAGAGGACTAATTCCGAAAATAACAACACTCAATTGAGCAAAGAGATGAAGAAAAAAATTGTAGATAAAGTGCAGAAAGGTAGAACAATTAAAACATAATTCGAGTATGGCGTTCCTAGGACAACTGTGGCAACATTTTGCAACAGATTTGCAACAACATTTGCAAGAGATAGATTATTAGTGCTAGGGTGTCTGCTGGAAGACTTCATTCCAATATCCAAGGAATTCTAATAAATTGTGTGTTGTATATAAAATAGTGCATTTTGTAATTTAGTGTGTTATACAATAGTAAAACACATATAATAAACTAATTAATATAGTGTATCTCTCTCACCTCACCTGTTAAGGGAATGGGATGGGGACCGATAACGGATTAATCTGTTTACATAGTCTTATATGGGAAATGTTGTCCCGCAATTCGACAGTTTCCCAATTCGACCTTACTTCGGCAATGGATTAGTGTCGAATTGCGAGGCACCACTGTACTAGAATTAAGTAGTATTTAAAGTTTCTTACTTGTGAATAGTTGATTGTTTATATTTGAGTTGGATTAAATAAGTTTTGTTGATTAATTGATTGTTGCTTTATAATAATTCCAATAAAGAATTTATTAATACTTTTTGTTTTGGAGTCTAATAAATTTATATTCTTTATTATTTAACTTATACTAATAAATTAAATTTCTAAAAACAAGTTTATAACATCGTTTTGTTATTCTTAGATTTAACACTTAATCGGTACTTCTAGTTTTTTCCGGTTTTGTTTTTGCCGGTTAATGTTAGTTGTTGTTAGATTGTTTTGAAGTTAATTATTTTTAAGTTAGAGTGTAGAAGAAGACCTGAGCTCAGGCCGAACTCTGGATTGCAGAGTCGTTAGAACCGTCCCGTGGGTAAACTGGGATTACCTACGGTTGTGAGGAAGTTAACTTGGATTGAGCGAGGCCGAACTCTGGAATTTGCAGAGTCGCTAGCCGTTAGGCCAGGCCGAACTCTGGATTGCAGAGTCGTTAGAACCGTTAGGTTTAGTTTGTAATTAGTATTACTGATATTCGTTAGAATTCACGACTTGCATCTTGATTTCAGCTCCCATTATTTCACTATAAATATATTTAAAATGAAGTCATTGGATTAAATAAAAAAGCTATAAATGATATATTTCTTCTGTTTAATGGAACAGCAATTTAAAAACACAATAATTACTACTGGCCCAATAAGAAAAACAAATTTAAATAAAACAAAGGTAAATTATTTTTTATTTTTTACCTTTGTAATTTTTATGGTTTTAATGATATAAATATATTATTAAAAGTTCTTGTTATAGCAAGAATTTCAGTATCTTATCAGTTAAAAATTAAAATAAATCTAATGCTATAATTAACACAAATAACATGAACCTAGTGGGGTAAAAAGGTATAGAATTTATACTGTACATAAAGTAAATGTATAATTCCGTATAAAATTTAAAAATTTCAAAAGTTAAAACTTTAAATCTAGAACATAGACAATAGTTCAAAGACTGCTTTCTATCACCCATATCCATGTTGTTAATATAGTTTCTGGTATACTATCATACTTGGGAAGATATTTGCTCTTTTGGTTATTTCTATGATTTCTGCCATTCTGACTTCTTGTATGTTCTGCACACTCTTTATCATTTCTGTTTTACTTCACTTTATATTTAATAATGTCTCATTAAAATTTTAATTTTATTATGTTCATATATGATATTGGAGAGCAGCCATATTTGCATTTCTGATAATTGTTGTAAGTTAAATGCATTTCCTGTTTCATTAATTTTGGCAATATAGATAGTCCATGACTTCATGGGTAAAGAATGTCTCGGTTTTGGCTATAGAGAAATTGACCGATATTATTAGACATTTCAAAGGTGAGAAGTCGATTGAGCCAGTAATTTTTAATAAACCGAAGGAAAAAAGATCAGTATACAACTGTGTTGACTTATGACTACTCATACTTACAATGGTGATGTAATCCATTAATTCTGTGATTGGACAATACAATTCAATGGGTTTGAGTTCCTGACTCAATAATAGAAAATACAGAAAGATTTTTATAGTGTATTACTGATTCTTGTAGTGTTGTGTTCTTTATGTTTATTAAGATATTGCATAATGTTCTAGTAAACATTAAAAGTGAGAAATTTATCAATTTTGGGCATTTTTGAATTCTGTCTGTTCTGACATACAATGGTGAAGTTCAAAACTGAACCCCACCTCAAGTTGAGGATTATCTGTATTTCTTTATCTTTCATCTTGTTATTGAATGTCAATGTCTTGTAATACTTTGAATAATGATTGTTTCCAGAAAAATTCCATTGCTTCCACTCAATATGGCAATGGTTTGTCTCTTAAAAATAGACAATGAAAATTTTGTTTTCACCTAAATTATAGGATATATCCCAATTAAGAAAAATTAATAATAATTTAAAAAAATGTATATATTAGTATGAAGAAAATATGCTGAACCTAATATTTTACTTTAGATATTAGAAAAATGAAATTTTTACTGCATTATAATAGTGATATAATACTAAACATTAAAAAAAATTAATTAAACCAGAAAACTAACTCTAATGCCTGGAGAGAATATCCTGTAATTCCTATGAATTTAGCCTTTCCATTTTCTTTAATTTTCTGAAGTGCAGGAAGAGTTTCATTTATAATAATTTCAGGACTTGAAGCAAATTCTAAATCATGTACCTAGATGATGAAAATGAATTTAAAATTTCTAAACTATTAATTCAAACTATTAGAGTCCTATACTAGGGACTGTAAATTTTATTAAAAAACACAACTAAATTTTAACACCTCTAACATAAATTTAAATTCTAGTTTTATAATTGGTATATACAATTATTTTATAATAAGATTTGAAATACGCTGCTCCATTTTTAAACAAATATTGAAAATGAGTGCAAAGAGCAGGATAATTGATAAATAAAGATTTTAGATTTTTCTTTTTTAATTTAAAATAAATTTATTGAAATGCTTTTGACCCTCTGGGTCCTCTTCAGCAAATTATAAAAAGCAATATAAACATTAGAACATAGTTTTAGAATACATTTTATGAAATTATTTTGAATTTATTAGAAAATAGTTTTAGAATACATGTTCTAATGTTTATATTGCTTTTTATGATTTGCTGAAGAGGACCCAGAAGGTCAAAAGCACTTCAATAAATTTATTTTAAATTAAAAAAGAAAAATTGAAAGTCTTTATTTATCAATTATTTTATAAATAAATTTTTAGTAATCACAATAATTTCAGAATACTTCCTACTCGATTGGAGCAGCAATCCTTGATAACCATTCATAATCATTAATATTTCACTATTTTATGGAAAGGATTTCCATACACTTTAATTATTAAAAGAAGATTCAAATACAGTTGCTATAAGCAAATATATATTCCATACAAAATACAAATTTTATCCATCATCATTTCTAAGAAATACGTCACTCTAATAAAAATGTACAAAGTACATATATATAATATATATTTTAAGATGTTTAACTTATTTTTAAAAAAATTAAATATTAGACAAAGTACATATATATAATATATATTTTAAGATGTTTAACTTATTTTTAAAAAAATTAAATATTAGATAATTCTACATTTAGAGGCTATTTTATATTCTTTTTGAATTAACATATTTTTTTACTTTACACACAGATATAGTCACTATCATTTGGAAAAATTTATAGTATAAAAATAAATAAATAAATAAATAAAATTTAATGTTTTTTATTACATTTTATAATATATTATAAAATAAATTTATAAGAAATAATTTGTATTATAAAAGAATTTATTATAGTAATAAACAAAGCACTATTTACTTTCAAACAAATAGTATGCTTGTTACTAAAATAAATTAATTCTTTTATAATGAAAATTATTTCTTAGAGTATGTCTACCCTAACTGCAACAGACAAGACAGGTTATCAAAGGTTAGTTTTAGGAGAACACAAAAAAAAATAAAAAATACATGGCAGGCTGTCTCCTACTATTCACAAATCATTAATATAAATTATAGATTATGGAGAATAACTTCTCTCAGGATTTATACGTATTGATAAAAATTAAATAAAATGGGATTAACATTTGTTGCCTTGAACACAAAATGAAAAACAATTGATCTTTGAAGTTGAACTACACAACTTATGTTAGAGATTCTAGATACTAGAAATGAGCTGGGAATCTTATGAAATTCAAAACATTTTCCAATTTTTAATTGCCCCATGTATAAGCCAATTCTTATTTTTCTTCAAAAATTTCTTGCTTTATATAGGATTATGTATGATAAATAATTTTTTAAAAAAAGAAAAATAATATATATTAATAGAATTGAATGGAAAAAAATTTTTTTAATGAGAATCATGTTTTTCAATTTTTCTTTAGGAATGCTGTAATTACTATGCTAACCAAGTAACTGTCAGCTATTTCAATTATAATTATAATTGACTTAAATTTTAACATATTTATCTCACTAGAAAAATTTTGGCAAAAAAATCAAATATAAAATGTAATCAATAAATAAATAAAATATTGTCTACTATTCCCTTACATAAAATATATTTTTACAATTTAGAAATAATTAATAATTATAATTTGGGCAACAGATATTACATCTAATATTTTCTATATTTAGAAATGAATTTAATAATCATAATTGAATAATTGTTAGTGTCAATTATTATCCAAATTTATTTTCAAGGAATTACTATTTACAAAAGTCTTATCTTGATTCTTTTTGATTAACACTGTCTATATGAAACAGACCTACTCCAGTGAAGTTCAATTTCAGTAGTAGTAGTAATTTCCTGTATTTGATTTATAATTATATTATGTGGTTTACAATGGCAGGACTATTGTAATATTAATTTTTATAATTATATTGCTATAACTGAAATTATGTTGTTATAAAAATTAGTGTATTTTTCATTAATAACACACTAATTTTGAGAAATCATGCTTCTCATTTAAAAAAATTATTTTTATGTCACAGTTCTGTATTGATATCGGAATCAAATGTTGGAATTAGCCAACATCTGAATTACATACTTCTCTTATAATTAATATTAATTCATTACAGTAATTTTTTTCATTTATAATTTGACTATAATAGTATTATAGTCAAAGTAATATTATAATAGTATTTTACTATTATATTTAAATAAATTTATTTAATATATAATTATAATGCTATTGTTAAATATACCTGTATAATATCAAAATAATCTACACCAATCCTTTCTAAACTCTCTTCAACACTTGATAGAGTACGTTTATATGAGAAATCAAACATGTTTTTATAATCTGGTAAATAGCGTCCAACTTTTGTAGCCAAATAAAATGAATCACGTGGAATAGATTTCAATGCCTAAAGTAAAAATAATAAATTATAAATATTGTGGATTTTACAGGAAAGATTTTTTTATTAATAGAGCTACTGTATATTAATTAAGACTAATTTAAAATATTAATTGGGTTGTTATTATACATTCTATCTGTATAATAAAATTAACAAGTACTCTTAATTAATAATTTTTAATTCTGACCAGAAATAGGTATACATAATATAAATACATACCTTATTTTATATTTATGCAAATAAGACACATATCTGCTCTGAAATTTTTAAGAGCCCTGTTAGAGTTTAAAATAATGGTTCTCAAATTTTTTCTCTCTGAACTGCACTTTTGGAATGAAAATTTGCTCATGCCCCACCAAATTTTTTATTGATAAAAAGTGAAGTGGGTGTGCTGATAAATAAGAGAATGAGGATAATAGGTGTGTGAATAATAAGATGTGGGTGAGAATAAGCTGGAATTATTGAGAGCATTTTTGGTTGGTAGGAATGCAAGTGAGGATGAGAAAGTCAAGTTCCTCTATAAACCAAATACTGTATTACTTTGAATTTAAGCCACAGTAGGATTTTAAAATTGGAAAATTAGAAAAAATAAAAATGATTTTATAATAAGTATTGAAAAATAAGAAACATTTTTATTTACTTAAATAGGTACTAATATACATAATAAGCTACCAAATAAATTGTAATCAACGATCGTAATACTATGCGCATACATAGAGCGGAAAGCAAAGGCGGCACCAGTGTATTGCAATTTTTAGAAATAAAAATATTTACTTTTGGCATTAGTTTTAAATCAATTAAAACTAATGCCAAAAGTAAATATTTTTATTTCTAAAAATTGCAATACACTGGTGCCTTGCTATTCAACATCCCGCAATTCGACATTTGAGTTTCGCGGGTTAGCGCATGCACATGCATGGAATCGTGTGATGTCAAAAACTAATGCCAAAAGTAAATATTTTTATTTCTAAAAATTGCAATACACTGGTGCCTTTCTATCAAATTCATCATTAAAGTTTTTATTCATTGTTTTGTAATAAACATATTGGTTTGTTTTTATTCAACAGATAAGTCACTATTTTACTGTAATAACTATTTGAATGAATAGTATAAAATCACAGAAGAGAGAGAGAGAATCTTAATATTATTCAGAAACATTATTACATTAATATGCATTGAATATGCAAAATTTCTTTTCAAAAACACAATAATAATAATTTATAAAAATAAAAAAATATAAAATAGAGCATCTATTGGGTGTAAGGGAAAGTTCTGTCATTTTGTTCAAAGAGAACTGACCAGAGGAATAATTCCGAAAAGAAGAACACTCGATTGAGCAAAGATACGAAGAAAAAAATTAGAGATAAAGTGCAGAAAATTAGAGCAATTAAAATGTAACTTGAATATGGCATTCCTAGGACAACTGTGGCAATGTTTTGCAATAGAGAGATAAGAATATGGGTGCTACAGTGTCAACTGGAAGACATTGTTCCAACATCCAAGGGCTAATAAATTGTGTGTTGTGTCTAAATAGTGTATTTTGTAATTCAATGTATTATACAATAGTAAAACACATATAATAAAGTAAATAATATAGTGTGTCTCTCACCTCACCCGTTAGGGGAGTGGGAGATTGTGCCCATACGATAACGAATTAATCTATTTTACATAGTCTTCTTATATGGGAAATGCCTGCAATTCGACAGTCCGATAACGAATTAATCTATTTTATATAGTCTTATATGGAAAATATTGCCCCCCCAATTCGACATTATTTCAGCGACGGATTAGTATCGAATTGTGAGTCACCACTGTATCATAAAAAGTATTTAAAGGATTAAACCCTGGTCACACTACAACCATTAACCGCCGTTAGTCCATTAACTGCAGTTACTGTTGGCAGTGTGACTAATATCAGTTAGTGTATCTGCCGATAGTAGATCTTCAAACACCGTTACTGTACCGGCGATTCAGAAATGCGGTTAGTGACGTCATACACCGGTTAAGACAAGAAAAATGGCTGCTCCTGAACAAAGAAAGAGACAGTCTGATTGGAAAGAAGAGGAAATATACTCATTAATATATGTTTGGAGCGAGAATTTGGACAACTTAAGAATAAAAAGAAATAGATATATATATGAAAATGGAGGAGAAGTTACAAAAGGAGTTTGGTGTATCTAGAGCGAAGAAGCGATAAAAAAAATAAGATGGAATCGCTGACAAAATTATACAAGTTAGTAGAATGCATTGTGAATATTTCATGATATACAATAGTTGTAGATGTGTGTGATATCCCGAAGTGCTCTAGTAAACCTGAATAATGGCAGTTAGCAATGTGATCACCACTTTCTTTACCGCAGATACCGTATCGGCAGATACTGTAACAGTGGTTATGGTAATGGCAGTTAAGCTGCAGTGTGACCGGGGTATTAGGGAAACAAAATACAATTACTAACAAATGATTTGATGTTAACTGTTCAGAAACAATGACAATTGCTGTGTGTACATGTTTTTGGGTGATGCATTTTGTATTTTGTCATGTGTGTTAATTATGTATTGTAGGTTCTAACGGCCATATTCACCACCTCGAGTTATTGGTAGAGTTAGGGTTATATGAAGAGTTATAGCTAAATTCGTATTCACCAACTTCTTTCCGAGTCAAATGGAACTACCCTAGCTGGTAGCTGGGTTATTTGAAAAGCTCAGGGTTAACGCATGAGCATTTGATTAAAAATGGAGACCGTGTGCTGGAGTCCTGTAGTGAGAACGAAATGATGAAAGAATTAGAATATTTAAATTTCCTAGACGAAATTGAACGACGTGAAAAACGTATTATAATTAGAAAGAAAAACTGTTATCAAGGAATTAGACGATTATGATTTTATATGTCAATATCGCTTACGAAAAGATATTGTTCATATGTTATTAGTACGATCTTTTGTAACTTTTTTTTAAATTTTTATAGCAGTCCCATAACTATTTACTATTTCTACATGACGAGACTGAAATGTTGTTATATTCGTTTTCTCCAATGAAAAAAAATTACAAATTATATTACTGTAGATGCCACTTTAATATACAGATATACAGGTACTGTATTTGTATCATTGTATTATAATCGAATAAACGCTTACTAATAATTTTCCAAACTTCTTGTTTTTCATTTATCGACACTGCCTTAATCTTTTTGTTTTCTATCACATCTTTATCTCTTTCTACTAATTCTGGTTCTAACTAATGTTGGTGAATACAAATATCGAATAACTCGCCAAACAACCCTGGGTTAATTTTAACTTCGGGTTCGTCAACTCTCCATACAACTCGAGATGGTGAATATGGCCGTAAGTCTGTTTATGACCAGTTAATTTATTACTATTATATTATTTAATTATACTGTATATATAACTTAGATGCAGATTGTTTCTATGCTTCTCACTTCACTTTCCAAACCCCTGATGCATCACTTTCCTATAATCACTTTCAGTTTTTCAGCCAAAATCCTAACATATGCTCACCTAGATATTGTTTACCATGCTGAAGCAACACTGTTTAAACTGCTCCTGGTATCAGACCTGGTGTAAGGGTATGGGAGAGATGTGGCTAACTTTTAGAACTGTTAACATGAGTGAAGAAAAAGTCCACTTAAGACATTGTATACTGTATTATTTCCAAAAAATAAAAATAATGCAGTAGAGGCAGCAAAAAACTTGTGTGAAGTGTTTGGAGAGGCCACACTAACAGCTTGGACATGCCAAAGATGGTTTACAAAATTTCATTTGGGTGACTTTTCTTTGAAAGATGAAGCCAGATCAGGAAGGCCATCAGATGTCAATGACGAAGTGCTCTGCAGTATGATCAGGACAAATCTCACATTAACTTCCATAGATGTAGCCTTTAAGCTTGGATTCATCAGACAACTGCTTTGGATCACATTAAAAGGCTTGGTTTTGTGTCAAAACTCTGTTTGGGTGCTGCATGAAAGCAAGAAAAATTTAATGGATAGAATTTTCATATGTTCTTTGATTCTTGCTCATCACAAAAGGGAGCCGTTTTTGGATTGTTTGGTGACCTGAGAGGAAAAGTGGATAATTACAAATATGTGGTAAGAAAAAGATCCTATGTTTACAGTGGGGAAACTCTGCCGTCTACGTCAAAAGCAGGTGTGCATCAGAAGGTTATGCTGTGTTGTTGGTAGGACCGCAAGGGGACCGCATGCTGAAGGAAAATGAAATGGTTAATGTTTGTTGATTGTTATTGTACACAACTTGATGTTTTGAAGAGAGAAATTCAACATAAACGTCCATCTTTGGCCAACAGAAAGGGTATAATGTTTCATCACGACAATGCTAGACTGCATGTGGCAAGGAAAACCACACAAAAACTTGCAGAGTTTGGTTCAGAAATTTTACCCCATCCTTCATATTCTCCCGATATTGCATCATCAGACTATCACCTATTCAGATCACTGCAAAACTTTCTTAATGGAAATGAGTACACAAATTTTGAGGGTGTTCAAATGGCAGTGGAGGACTATCTTGCTTTCAAAAGCGAGGACTTCTTCTCCAAGAGATTGGATAAGCTTCCAGAATGCTGGCAAACAGTTTTAACTAACAAAGGAAATTATATTTCGGATTAAATTTTAAATAAAAAGCGAAAAAAAGTAATCTTGTTTTCTTAAAAAAGTGACAGAACTTTCCCTTACACCCAATATTGTTAATAAAATTTTAATTTTTTATTTAGATAAATGAAGAAGGAGAAATCTTATGATATTCTCTTCTTAAAATAAATATATCTAGCTACAGAATTTTCAAACATTGACAAATATTAATTATAAAATAAGAGCAAATAGCAATAATAGTTGTTTTTAGAAAAAATATGTTTATATAAAAAGTTCATAATATTGTTTATAAAAATTTTTACATTGAAGCTTAATAAGTATTGGATTTTCACTTTATAGGTTATTTATCTAATGATTATTTTCAAGAAATGGATTTTTTCATAAAATGAGAATATTAGTATTTAATGAACACATCCTGAAAAAAGTTCAAGAAAATTCACTTAATAAATTTTCAAATCAGTAACTTTGCAGAAAATAATTTTCATGTTAAGCCCATTATCAATTAAATATTCAAGAAACAATCTTGATTCTTGGATATTTGTTTTTGTTGGTTTAGCTCAAAACAACAATTTCTTTATATGTTATTATTAAAGGAGTTTAATTAGGATAAGCATTTCGTATTTATGGTTAAGATAGATCAGATGTTTCTTTATTAATCAAAGTATACATTTTTAAAAATGTAAGTGATGTTCTTTCAAGATGGAGACTATCTATTTTAAAGAGTTGAAGTTTTAATCATTTGAAAGATTTTTCAATTCAAACATAAAAATAACAATAATAATGCCATATCATACTTTTAGCTGATAAAAGCTTTAAATTAAAAAAAAAATTGATCTTATGCTTGCTCCTTTATATGATTGTTCATAAAACTTATGGTTTTAAGGAAAATGTGTTCAAAAGACTTCAGCTTAGCATAAAATGTACTATTGGTTTTTCTTTTTTGAATATAAAATCAAAATATTCTTAATATTTATAATAATTTCTAATTTTTTTTATGCAGGAAGGAGATCAAGTTTCTACTTTTGCAATTGAAAACAGACAAGCAGGAGTCAACAGGGTAATATATTTATTAAATTTTAACTACTTCATTCATAATTCTTTGTAGTCCACATCTTTGCACTGCTCTCTAAACCAGCTCTTATTCTCAAAAATATGGTCTTATATGAAAGAAATTCAGAAATTTGTTTTATTTGGCAGATTATTATTTAATTAAAGTTATTTTATACTATTAATATGTGTGTTTGAAATCATGTTTTCTGCCAGATTTCTTTTGAATTGGTGTATTTTAGTTAATTTCTTTAATCAGAATTTAATTTAATGTATTCTTTCAAATTATTTATTTTTGACTGCTTTTGTGTGATATTTAATTACATTTATTTAGTCAGGTTTTGCGTATTATCTCTGGCTTGTTGTAAGGTACTATATACTTTTATGTTACAGCATTTATCATGTGAATCTGTATCACCATCATTCCTTAGAGACTTATGCCATATGATCATTTAGCATTCATTCTTTCAATTTTTGAATAAGTTCTGTAAACAAATGAAGGGCGTGCATATAAGCAACCCAGTGTGGCCAGTATAAATGCAGAATTTGTTTGATTTAAAGAAGAAAGTTGTTTGCTCAAATATATATCAAATATAAGGCCACTATGTAGGTGACATTTTGATTGTCTGGAGGAATAACAATAGTACATGAGTTTATAGACAATTTTATTGATAAGTCTTATTGGACAAACCTTCAAATAAATCAGATATCTTCAAATCAAATACACATCTTACATGTTTCTATAGATATATCAGGTACAAATTTCATTAAAACTGTACAGATAGTTCTCGATTTATGACGACTTGACTTACAACAGCCAAAAATTATTACTAAAAATTCTCTAATTCAACTTTGTCATTTGCATATTTATACATATATCAGATTGCTTTTGTATATGCATTGCAGCATTGCCATTAGTCGGCAATCAAAGCCTTAATAGGCCCTATTGTATCTTGTCGTAACTCTGTTCAGTAAGAGAAATAATACTACCGTGAAAATTCCAACATTAAAAAAAGGCGAGAAAAGCTTTGAGTTTAACCATTTTAAATTAAACAGAAACCTAACATATGAAAATATTAAAACAAAAAACAAAACAAATCAAGAATTAAAAAGTTCTTGACTTACGTCAGAATCGACTTGCGACAAATGTGTTGGAACGGAACCCCATTGTAAGTCGAGGACTACCTGTATATAGAAAAGCACTTATGCCCAAATATTTATCTCAGCATTGTCTCAAGATCCACCTTCATATATAAGAGCAGCCTTTAGAAAGTCATTCAAATGAATATTTATACATTGCAGTATCATACAATTAAATATAATAAATTTAACAATATTATAAAACAAGGCTTTAAACATGGATTTACATTTAAATATGTACATAATATCTGTAAATCTGTTGAAAAAGCTCAGTGATTATCAACCAAGAATGAATCCAGATCATAATGTAAGGGTGTAACTGTGCCAATTAAATATGATCCAACATTAAACAGAATTATTAAAACAGTAGTCTGAAATCAAGACAAAAGGTCCCATATAAACAAAAACAATCGTTATACAAAGTATAAAAAAAGACACAATAGATCTCTTGAAAGGAAATCGGATGTTTATAATACCTGCAACAAATCAACAAACAAGTCAAGAAGAAAAGTACATAGGAAAACATGTCAAGCATTAAAACAAAGATTGGTAGAAAATAAACATGATATAGCCAATGGTGAGTTGCATGTGGCCTTAGCAAAAATATTTTATCAAACCAATATAATGATAGTGGGACCAAACTAAAGTCATTAACTTGTTCGCTGCTGTTGTCGAGTTTACATGGCAGTGGGTAATAAATGGCATCAGATGGTTGGTATTTATACATGGTAAAGTTGTGGAATGATTTTTATAAATTATTTTGCACTAATCTGAAAAGTCTTTTCGAAATGTAATTACTACATATTTTAAGTTATATTGATATTTATTATCATCAAATATAAATTCATAAAAATTTTTCTTGTTTTATTATTATTATTATTTATTTTTTAAATGAGCATGGCATGCTAGCTAAGAAATCCTGCCAATTCCTTCCTGGGAAATTTCTGTTCCATCTATTAAGCTTAATACTCTCTTATTGGCAGAAAAAGTATATTCTGAACCACTAAAGGTAAAAAAAGATTATAACTGTTATTTTTGGAGGAGAGTTATCCTTACACTTTAGAAGTTATTTCTTGAAAAAATGTTAAATATTTTTGCAAAATAAAACAAAAAAAACTGTTAAAATGTCAAGTATGCATATAACTTTAAATGTAAACAATTGTTTAAAAATGATATTGAATATAAATTTCAGCATTTTTTATAAGAGAATACAACAATAATTTTGCTAAGAAAATATACATAATTTACAAAACCAAACTGCTTAAGTTCATTAAATAACAACTTTAAAACAAACATTTTAGAGCAGTAAACTCAATAGATATATATATCTATTATTTTATTTTATTTTGCAGAGTACTTTTGGCTATACACCATCCTCGGTGCTATACGTTAACATACAGAAGTATTCGAAAGGTTGTTTGAATATTGTTATCAGTTTCAGAAGAACAATTTTAAAAAACGAACTTAATGTTAAATTCAAAATTACATTAAATAATCATGCTATCTTTTAGCCAAATTATATCAAATTATTATCATCATTAAATTATATTATTTTAGATCTATAATAGTAATTAATTGATCATTTTTATTTATTTTAAGCATATGTGTACGGCAGTTATATTATAATCTATTTATTGCGTAATTCCACACATTAGATACATTTTCAGGTTGTTTGTTGTTAATTACCTTTAAATATTTCTCTCTTTAAAATCTCTATCGTCTCAGCTAAAAGTTTATTCTCATCTTCGTCGACTTTTCTTACTACTATTGATTCTTTCCATGTAACGTGTATACTGGATTCATAGAATTTTTTAGCAAATTCAGTTTTCATTTTTATAGTCGTAATTCATGCTTGTGTTCCTTAATTCTATCTTCCAAACATCTTTCCATGACACCTATGTAAAATTCTTTTTCTTCAATATCATTGAAGTCCATTGTGTGAGGGACCAGAAATTCACCCGAATCAGAGATGAGTTAACCTTTACTGCTCCTCTTTTGTCTAGACACACCCATTTTTAAACTTCAAAATAATGAAATTTAATATTTGATATTTTGCTATAACTTTGTTTCTTTTTAATTTTTCAGCAAGAAAAAATTGGATTTTGTTGTCCATATACTGTGTCCTGATGTTGTTTTTTAATTTTAGATTAAGGACCAAAAGAAAAAAAAGAAAAAAATTACGAAGTTATTATGCCTAATTTGCATATAATTTTATGCATTTTTTTCAAATTATTAATTTTTTCTACATTGGACAAAGAAAATTTTTATATACTTAAATTCTTGATCATATTCTGCTTCAAATAATATCAATTACTTGATAGTTCTAATAAATTTTTCCAATGAAAATTATTTATTTTGTTATTTTATATACTCTAAGCCTAAACTGATAGCACGTGCAAACAAACCATCAAACTTTGTCTCCTTGTGATTGAATTACGGTATTCTACTACACAAATAAAATAATTATATATTAGCTAATTTTCTTCTTATTTTCTTAAAATAATGTGCAAGAAATACATTTTTCTTTATCAGAAGTATTGGTATGTATAATAATGATGACTTTTATAGAAACTTAATTTTATATATAAATATTGCTATAATTTGAATTAGTAGCAATCATCCTGCCATCTATACACTAGATTTAGTATAATTTTTTAATAAATTATTGCTATTTACAATTGTTTTATTCAAGAATCACGTCAGTGCTTTTTAAAAATGGCAGATGGTGAATTATTTCTCTGTATTTAGTTGTTCTAATTCATAATATTTAATTATTTTTGGCAAAAATAATAATATATTAGTATTTTCAAACAAAGGGGATAGGTTGCTTCAAATAATATCAATTACTTGATAGTTCTAATAAATTTTTCCAATGAAAATTATTTTGTAATTTTATATACTCTAAGCCTAAACTGATAGCACGTGCAAACAAACCATCAAACTTTGTCTCCTTGTGATTGAATTACGGTATTCTACTACACAAATAAAATAATTATATATTAGCTAATTTTCTTCTTATTTTCTTAAAATAATGTGCAAGAAATACATTTTTCTTTATCAGAAGTATTGGTATGTATAATAATGATGACTTTTATAGAAACTTAATTTTATATATAAATATTGCTATAATTTGAATTAGTAGCAATCATCCTGCCATCTATACACTAGATTTAGTATAATTTTTTAATAAATTATTGCTATTTACAATTGTTTTATTCAAGAATCACGTCAGTGCTTTTTAAAAATGGCAGATGGTGAATTATTTCTCTGTATTTAGTTGTTCTAATTCATAATATTTAATTATTTTTGGCAAAAATAATAATATATTAGTATTTTCAAACAAAGGGGATAGGTTGTCACAGCTCTATCATTAGTCAACATATAGCCCATAGCCTAAGGTCAAGCAGTTGACCTTGGATGGATGCTGTTTGACAATAATTATTCACCCCTGGTCTACAAATTACTTGATTCGACTGCAGATGACACAAAAATTACTTTATTATTTAAATTTTTGTGTTATATTTAAAATATAACTAATATAAACAAACAAACAGCTGATTTCGTAATCTATTGCATATTTCCCACCATATTCTAGAATGCTGACTTCCGCGTCGATCATCAAGCGTAGTACTGGTTTCATTGTTTCTCTGATAAATTGGAAATTTATATATTTTTAAATAAAACTAATTTATCAAATTTTGTGTGTGGAAAAACAGCAAAATCATATTATTTGGAAAGGGCCAAACTTTCCCAAATTTTAATTTATTGGATCAAGATAAACTAAGAAGGAAATGTGGAACGTGATAGAGAAGTTCGGACAAATATGGACAATCCGTTCTTGAATTTTTGGCAGTCCAAAGATCACAAATATATTTAATGATTCGGATTAAATTTGAATTAAAGTGATAATTAAAAATTGATTAAAATATCCAATTAAAATCAAATTTTTGGTTAATACAACAATAATATGAAGAATATGATAAAATTTGATATTTTAACCATTTTTCTTGATTTAAGCAAAAATAATGAAGTTATTGGTTTTCAAACTTTGTCTTGAATTTCGATGTGTAGTGCAAGATGCAGGGGGCATGAGTAGAATTTTGAGGCGATGGAATGGTAAAGGTTAAGGAATTTGTAAGAGAGGGGAGAGATACGGTTAAAAACAAATACGAAGATATACAATGACATGTTGTATGGTATTTTGATCAATTCATGGACTTTTGTCCCCTATAACAATAAGTTGTGATATAAGCTTTCGTGTAGGTGTTAGACAAGAAAGCATAAACTGACATCTAGTGCACTATAGAAGTAAACATCTTAGTTCTCTCCCCAAGAAAAAGGTGAGGGGAAAGGTCACGATAATTAAGAGCCAATGCCGCTCTCGATCGGGTCTTGTTCACCGCTAGTTCTTCATAGTTCTTCAGTTGATTCTACATAATCTTTCAGCTTGCTCAGTTTGTGCAGCTTGTTCTGCTTGACCCTGCCAGCTTGCCCTCGTTTTTCCTACTTGACTACAGATTGCCATTCACCGGAATTCTTTGTTCTTATCCTGAGACCATCTGTATCCATGGCTGAAACCATTATCCAGCCCGTATTCGGTTTGACCCTGTCATTGAGTGAGACAAAAACCGATACCAGAACCTGATAGATGTTACCTGCCAGATCCTCTATATTGTTCCAATATCTTTCCTGTTTGTGAGTTAATTGGACTAAAGACTATCAGTGACTCTATATTGTTCCAATATCTTTCCTGTTTGTGAGTTAATTGGACTAAAGACTATCCATCATTTGTTGACCTTCAATTTATTATAATCAACTCATGGAACTTGTATTACAGGTACCTCTCTTAATTTCTTACAAGATGATGTATTGGAAATCTCTCTTGTTAAATAAAAGAAGCACTTGAAATTTACTTCAATGTTGTCTCTGTCTTCACTGATTGAGTTACATTGTTACCCATTCTTTGCTACAGCGTGCCATTTGCCGCTCAAGGTCTAATGCCTGTCTTTCTCCATTGGTCCCGCGTGCGAGCCCCACAATTGGTATTTGGTACACTCCAGATTTGCATTTTTTTGATTTCTATCTTTGTCCTTTCTATCTTTGTAAGTTTTATGCACCTGCTGTGTAGTGCTTCTAATATTAATTAAGTTAAAATATTCGCTTTGAATTTAAGCCGCACACCCAAATTTTACGTCTTAAAAATTTGAATAAAAAGTGTGGCTTAAATTCGAAGTAACTACGTCTTAAAAATCCGAATAAAAAGTGTGGCTTAAATTCGAAGTAATACGGTAATATGCTGAATGAATGCTATCAGGTGTGTAAATATGAAACCAGAATTTTTTAGTAAAAAAGTACACGTTCATCGTATGATAATGGTTAAGAGTATTTTATTCAAAGTATTGGCCATTATTAGTTATACATTTTACCCATCTTTCCGGCAGTGCGTGGATGCCATGCCAGAAAAACTGTTCTTCTTTTGAGACAAACCAGTTATCGAGCCATTTTCGTACATTTTCATAGGAAGTGAAGTGCTGCTCAGCAAGTCCGTGCCCCATCGATGCAAATAAGTGAAAATCAGACAGAGCCAAGTCTGGCAAGTATGCTGCATGTGAAAGTATTTCCCAATTAAGTGCTTCCAACGTTTCCTGGACCAGTTTTGCTTTGTGTGATGGTGCATTATCATGAAGCAAAATCACTTTGTGTTCCCTTTTATCATATTCTGGTCATTTTTCATGCAAAGCTCGATTCAAACTGATCATTTGTTGTTGTTAGCATTTAGTATTTATGGTTTCATCAGGTTTTAGCAGCTCAAAATAAATCACACATTTCTGATCCCACCAAACACAGAGCATTGTCTTCCGTCCGAAGCGATTTGGCCTTGCAGTCGATGTCGATGGTTGTCCTGGATCAACCCAAGAGTTTTTGTGCTTTGGATTCTCAAAATAGATCCATTTTTCATTGCCAGTCAAAATTCAATGGAGAAATGACTTTCTTTTGTATCTGGCGAGCAGCATTTCACAACTGGTTTTTCGATTTTCCTGTTGTCTTTCATTCAGTTCATGCAGAACCCATTTTCCCAGCTTTTGGATCTTTCCCATGGCTTTTAAACATATGGAGACGACTTCTTGTGACACATTCAATTGTTCCACAAGTTGTTTTTGTGTTTGAGCATCATCCTCATCCAACAATGCTTGCAATTCACTGTCTTCAAACTTTTTTGGTGGCCTTACACGTTCTTCGTTTCTCATGTCAAAATCACCATTTTTGAATTTATTAAACCATTCATAGCATTGTGATTTACCAAGAGCATGCTCATCGTAAGCTTCGACAAGCATTCGATGTGATTCTGCAGCAGTTTTCTTCAAATGATGATAAAAAATCAATGATGTCCGCAAATCGTAACTTGTAGGCACAAAAGTTGACATTTTTAACATGTAAAAAACATGCGTTATTGTATGAAACTTGTATGGTTTTGATTTGGATGTTGTTGAAAGATGTCAAAAGTAAACATTGGGGCCGATGACGAGGTTTAACGAAAGGTACATTGACAGGTGGCTCCATCTATTGGCAAATTCCGGTTTCATATTTACACACCTGATATGGCGAGAGATAAATTTGCATATATTGTAGCCATTGAATTATAATATTTAAATGTCCCTCTCAAATGCATTTAATATATTTTTAGTGAAACATGAGACCTTTTGTAATATGAGGTCATAAGCTATAACTTATATGGCTTATGCATAAATCTGGCCCTGGTTATGGCAATGAGTATATGACTAGCAGATGATTCAGGTAATTTGAATAACAGAATTGATCTGGCAAGAGATAATATAGAAGGATTGGTTGGGCATAGAGCTTACAAAATCAAGCTCAGAATACTGGTCATATTTTTCAAATATTCAAATACTGATATTGAGAGAAATACCAGTTTTCTTATACTAATTTAAAAAAAACAATTGTTTTTGATTTTTTCACATTATAAAATTTTACAATACAAAATTGTCATGCAAAATACAAAATATGGAAATCTGAATACATAACACTCAAATTTACTTAAACATAGCTAAGATTTGCAGTTTTAATGTGCATATTTTTTTTTGTTTTTAGAATATTTGTATTTTTAATATTTATTTGTCATAAGATAGTTCTTATTGATTACATCACTATCATAAATACAACTAATCAAAAGTCAATTATAGCCAGTTATGATAATGATATAATCAGTAAATTCTGTAATTAGTCAATGCAATTCATGTGTGTATGAGTCTGTAATCAATGGTCTAATGTATCAATAGCATTCTTTTTATGTCTTTTTCCTATTTTATATTCATTATTACAATAATATATTGTCATAATAAATATTGGTAATAGGCAATCTATAAATTTGGAACAATTCTGACTTTCAGGATTAGATTCAAAGTTGAGGACTACTATAAAATTATTATTAATAATAAAGATTTGATTTAAAACGAATTCAAATAATTTATTTATTTTTCCTTATTTTGTTGTACCTAATTATCATCAAAATTTTTTGGGAAAAAATTATATAAACTAGGTTATGGTATTAATAATGCTGGTATTCCAGTTTCTTAAACAAAAAATGTTGGTATTAAAATTTCGACTAATATTGTGAGCCATAGTTGGGAATTATACTCATCTCAGAATGAATGACAAAAGTTTGCAATTGATGAAGGTCTGTATTGAATAAGAAAGTTATCTCAAACACTTTCTTCGAGCACAAGACCATCCATCAATAGACTGGGAAAGCCATAAGAGAGATCAAGATTATAATTGACTTGATTATGTGTGATGAGAAATTGAAGAAAGACTGGATATAAAAGCAATGAAAGGTGCAGAGACTGGATTGAACCACTTCTGGAGATTATTAGAATGAATCTACTGAATTGTTGGAGGAGGAATGTAAGTAAGATGTTTTGTATATGAGAAATTTGAAAAGGGGACATAGTAAGTCAGTGTGGTATGAAAGATAAAAATGAAGAAATGTTAAGGGGGTAAATTTGAGCTGATAGAAGTTGAGTATTTCCATAAACTTTTTATTATTGTGAGAAAGATGAAAAATAAATGAATACAATTGATTATATGTGAGCATGGGAAGCTAATCAGAGTGGAAGAAGTTGTGAATGGAATTGGTACATTGAAATGAGATAATAGTCTGTGTGTAGTGTGTCACATGTGTGATGCTAAAATATGATAAGTCTGTTGTATAATGGATGTGGTATCTGTATAAACTGTATTGGAGGAATGGTGTGGTTCCTAATGATTTGACAGAGATCTTGTAGATGGGGACATCTTATAATTGTCCGCATCTACAAGATGTCCCATCCTAAACTACATCATGCTATTTTAAATATTTTTTGACTTCCTCTTCTCCTTCTTCATTTTTTGTCACATTAAACTTGATCCCTTTGATTATGATATAAATTTGAAGACACTTTCCCTTAAAAATTTTTTCTTCAATTTTATATAAAATTAAAAAAATATATAAAATAATAGGAAACAGGAATTTACTTTACACTTGTAGTTTATTATATATATTCTTTAACTTCCAAATAAATTTTCATACAACTGAATATGTCTTATAACTAAATACAGTACTCTATATGTCTTATATTTTATATTTTATGAAAAACTTTTTAATCATTTCTGCAGCATAACTCTATCCTTCCCTTACATCATTCTGGTGAATTAAAAATGTGGTTTCATCATCACACTCATATATCTATTAACCTCCCTCTCCTAAAAGCACAATATAGTTTATAGATGTTCTATATATAATTCTGAAATATTCTGTATAGTGAAATAAAATGAAAAATTTTAATTGACTTATATTTACATTTCCAAGTATCATTTCAGCTTTTCCAAATCCATACCAAGGAGCTGTATCAATGTAATTAATGCCATGGGATATAGCTTCATGCACAGTTTTTATTGCTTCTGCTTCATCAATGCTATGAATAAGTTGAGCTCCTCCTGTATTAAGAATAGACAATAATGTTAACATTTATTTTTGAACGTTAAATTACTATGTTTGAAAATGAATGCTGCCTCTGTAAAACAGTTATGTTTCATTTAAATAAACAGTAGTTAATTTAATAAGTGATCTGTTCTTGATACTCTAAATTTTTCTAAGGATAGTTTTTAAGTAGTTAAAACTTATAAATGATTTTAAAAATACAATTAAGTATATTTTAAAAATAGTTTTTGATTGAATCAGAACTGACATCACAAATCTTTTGTGTGTTATATCTTTTAAATGGAGCCTGAAATCAAAAAACATGATTAGACCTTTTTACTTTACTTACCCTAGTTAAGTACTTCTAGAATATGAAATACATATACAAGTATTCCTTAACTTATGCAAATAATTGGGACTGAAAATATTTAGGTAACTCAAATTTTGTAAAAATCAGAAAATAATTTCTTAACAAAAATTCTGAAGCAAAAACTACTGGAGTTAGTGGAATTCTGTGATTGCATCTATACCATGTTATCAGTTTGCAAAAATAGATATTAAAACTAGAGAAAATTTTACTGTTTTTATATTTAGTTCAAATAATATATCTATTATAAGCTAAAAAATTAAACAGCATTTTATATCTACTTAATTAACATATAAAAATTAACTTTTATATTTCAAACTTTTCAGAAACATTAATTTACTTAAAAATTAGAATTGATTTATACAGATAGCAAATGCACTTCATAATTATATGTTTGTTTTATTAAAATATAATATTTTATTACGATTATTGATTTTTGAAGAATCAAAATAATTTTTTTTTTAATTTTTAATAAAGTTAAATTCAATCTATTTACCAAAACCCAATAGAGAGACATTCATTCCAGTGCTTCCAAGTTCATTATAGATCATTCTTCCTTTCATCGATTCTTCCATATTTCAGAAAATATAATTATCATACATTAAAAAATCCATGATTTAATATCTGGAAAATTTAGGAATTTTTATTAAATTTCTGAAAATTTTATAACTAGTTGATTACAGCATATTAAAAGTTATCTACAGTCCATCAATATATAAGTCACAGTACAGTCAATTGGGTGAACTTTGGACCAGTGGAGGTAACTTTGGACTACCATGTAAATATACATTATTTCTTTGTTTGTACTTTTTAGAGATTAGATATAGCCTCATTAATTTTTTTATAACATACTATAGTTATATTACTACCATCTGTTGATTAGCTTAAGTCCCAGAATACTTTACAAAACTCTCACCAAGCTTCACAAGAACACCTATTGAGAACCATGTGTCTCAACTGGTATATTTAACTTGAAATTACAGATATTTACAACTTAAAAATGTACTAAATAACTGTATAGAGTTGATTCTTACAGTCTAAACATTAGTAATCTTATGATAGTAGTGTATATGGCATTATAAATATATTGTTATAAAGAGAAATTTGCACACATGTTGAAATATGTCTGATTTATGGAAACTTTGGACTGGATGAAAGGGTGACCTTCGAGTTTAATTTCATTTATTTTCAAGTCTGCATTATTTTAGCATAATTAGTATATTTTATCCATATATTAGACGAGTGTCAAAATAAATAAAAACTAGTGTGAGTAGTCAAAATAAATGAAAATTAACTTTATATAAAAATTAGATTATAAAATTTAAAAGCAACATAATTCATTGTATAGGCCACAGTATTGTGAAAAAATTTGAAATTTTTAAGTATAAAGGGTAATTTTTTCTGGCCAAATAACAGAA